>DWHU01000504.1:0-18271 GCA_018247975.1 Parides photinus | reverse complement strand
GGCCGCTGCATGCACAACAGCTACTTGGAGCCACTGGTGAGAGATTATGGAATGCCCACATTATGAGACGCCCAGAAAGGCCAGCTCTTAGGTCTTCAGATATAACATGGGCATTCCACTACACCTCACTTAGTTAGTTAGATTACTGCAACTAGGACAGATTTTTAAAAAACAAAATAATTTGTTATTAATTCAATAGAAACAAATAAGTAACAGGCTGAAATATCAGATCATTTGCCATATATACATTGAGATATGCAAAAGTTTCACAAGTGCTTAGCAACTTTATCACGTTTTATAATTGAGTCCGTTACGTTTCACGCAACCCCATTACAACGGATAAAACATTTCACGGCTCACTTCACTGTGTAATGCCAACCCAAACTTATTGAATAGGGAAATAGGGATCCAATAAAAATCCTGTCAAACCCAAGTCGCTCCGACAGGTGCTGTGCGTAATCTGCCTCCGCGCCGACTCCCATCCGGCGCCGTGACACGGGGTTGCGTCGGCCGCCGATTGGAAAATTATCTGTGATTTATTTCACACCTGACTGCCTACGATTTATTCATGAGCCCCGGCCTAACTGGCAACACTCTAAATTACTATCACTCTTTATACACTACATAACCGAAGTAGAACCGTAGTAATCGCAGTAACAAATCACAATCTAGTTCAGAAGTTCGGAACAGAATTAAAAGTAATTGAAGCCTAAAGATGTCCAATATTTTGCAACAAAGTGGTTTGGTTCTATTTTAATTCGCTCACGAACTAATGTTAAGACTTGTGAAGAATATACATTTGCTTTTAATAGCCCACATAATTGTTCCCACTGTTGGGATTCGGCGCCTTCTCTCACAATGAGAAAGCTGTGGCCTTATGTCTACCACACTGACCAGGTGCGGTTTGGCGAATATCATATGTTCATAAAAGCTGTTGTTCTTGGACCATGTCTGTTTCCTCACGATGGTTTCTTTCACCGGAAGCTAAGCTCAGTGAAGATCGAACAAGATCACGATCACAATTTTCGTCGTAACTCAGAAAGATTAACTTATAAAAATCTGTGACGCACTTATAATTACTCTTTGCTCGAGTTATGTTGTGAGAGAGGGCGAGAGGCTTTTTGAAAAGAGAAAACCAATGTTGACTGCTTGAGCAGAAGTTGCAGACTGACTTTATTGTTTTAAATCATGGTTTAAATATTATTCGACTGTACGTTAGAAGTTCAACGACCACTGATTTAGAATCTAGTTTACTTAACTAACACGTCTCTGCTCTCGGCAGTAGAAATAAGGATATACTGATACGTAGTTATATGCTGATAGATTTCAGATTAGATGCCAATGGTTTGGTATTCTATAAAGTGGTAGGCCGGTGTATGTTAATTAGCTTTAATTAAAAGTAACCATTTTTTGATGTGTGTACTCCGGCGAAGGCCCGCGCGTGTGCGGCGGCACGGTATCAAGTGTAATGAACGTTGAAGTGAAAGGGTATACGGAATTATGGCGCGGAGTGTTCCGTAATTGCTAATTAATTAACAGAACATGTCGGCGCCAGACAAACTCGACAATGGCACTCGCGTTTCATCGCTTCATCATGAAATAGCTCTCCGTAATATTGTAATGGAAAGTTTTCACTTTATTTGTGATACGGGCTGAATAATGAAGTGGGTATTGTATGTACGCCAAACGTAGGCCTCGTCTGATGTTATGTATTTTTGTGTCTTATCAGCATGTCGACTACAGAGTGAAATTACTGTTGTTCAGTTATTTCTTGCGAGCTGCTGTTAAAGTAACTTCGAAGGGCAGTGGGATACCTATTGCTTAATAACAAGGGGATATCTGATTATTTCCTAATATTACAAAAATTTAATAATATTTGAGTTGAGAACTCATCAGTATCCGCGATCGCTGTAACTGAAACTATGTAAAATTGAGAATAGGTGAAAGCTCATTATCTATCGCTTCTGTTCTTACAGGATCATCTAACTCAGTAGTTGAATATCATACAAATAGATAATTCCTTACTTATATTCTATAAGAAAATGTTATGGTATTATTACAAATTCACTCAAAGGACACGGTTATATATGCACTAGCATGTAGGGTAATACTTTCCCCCTCCTGAAGAAGCACCACTGCCACGCAAGGCTGACTGGGTTCAGTAGCCATGGTCTGGTCATCCGTTCGACGCTCCAGGTGAGCTACATAAGTTCACCTTTGATGTGTGCTGGTGCAGCCTAAGACCTAGACCCTTCTCAGGAAACTAGGAGAGTGTCATTCATTTTGTTTTCTGTACACACATGCAGCTGTAAATTTACTTACATAATAAGTATGACTTGGTTTAAAATGCTTTTGGTTTATATTTCCCAGCGCGAGACCGCTGGGACCTACTGCTAGAAGACTACACAAACCTGGTGACGGCGTTGTCTCGTGGCTGCAGTACAGTCGTAAAATGAAAATTTAGAGCGCCCCGTGCGGATTGTAATCTTAGTTGTTTACGAGCGCAGGCGGCGTGCGTTTGACTGCCGGCGAACTTCGGCAATGAATTCGGACTTGGCTACTTTACGTGTGTGAACTGGGCTGCACTGCATCTTGCAGGCGAAATGCATCCAAAGACCATTACCGCATGTGTTATGCACAAATTACCACATTAAATTAGCAGTATTATCCAAGGAAATAATTCTTCATATCTACATAGCGAAGCCTAGCCGCCCATAGATAGTCGCAACACTTTAAGGGATGGGAGTGGGTCAATGATAAGATCTAGGTCGTCGTCGATCCTAGTCGCTCTCCGTAGTATGCGGTCACTTTAATGTTTAAAAATTATTAATAAATCGCTATAATTATAATAAACCAACACTCACATTTGAAAAAGGGCGTCATATCATCTAGCTATTAAAAGAGTACAAAAGTAAAAAATGTTGTAAAAGCAAACTCGAATAATTCGAGTGCTGTGTAAATCGAGGAACTGGTATATAAAAGTATACATAGTAGATGTAAAATAATACTTTTTTGGTACAATTTCTTATATAAACGTTTAGGTTTATTATACAGATTGCGGATTGAGATATTTATGCATTTTAGAGTAATGCTAAAAGTAAACCTAAATATAAAGAAAAAGAGTAACAGTTGGGGGCAAAGCCCGAATACATCAAGGCGTTATTATTGAAAGAACCTGATATATTTTGCGTAATCGAAACCCGCTGAAACTTTGGGGACAGGGTCTAACCCGCACGTATTATGTAAATGTGGCTCCTGGTGTTATGATTCCCTTCACAACTCAAAAATGTGATTGATACGATTCGAATGCCGTCAAATGGGATGCGGCGGCATTATTACATTTTATCATTGGTCTGTATTTGTAAAAGGCAGAATGTCAACCGTCTAAAAATAAGAAGGCAATAAATATCTACTTCTATTTCATACTCTAAGATTCGTAATTAAGTATAGTGCATTGGCGCAGAAAGAAAAATTAATGTTACATTGTTTAGTGTAATTACTTGGCCTGTAAGGTTTAACTCAGTGGTTGCCGGACATTTTTTTTCATAGACCACTTTCAAAATTTTACTGGCTCGGCGTCTGTTGGCCGGTGAGGGTGATAATTAATTTAAATTTAGTTAGCCAAGTATACGTACATGAAAAAACATTGAGAGAAAAGGTCAATGTCCTATCTTTACTATATCGAGATATATAAAGAGAAAATCCGCCTTCTCCTGTAGAGGATTCGAAGACAAACAGCATTTCTCTCGAATGTATCCTTTTAATGGACGTCAGACGCATAATTTTTAACTTTAGCCGTCTCCGATACTTACGCGGGAGATTTTATGCAACGTTGGTTCTGTTTATTGGCTCGCTTGGCGCGTCCCGCGATGTCGCTTGCCAACGAACACGGAGTCTACTGTTATTTTTTTATCATATAGTCAACGAGACGAGCGGGACATTCAGCTGGTGCTAAAACCATAATTTGTCGTCATCATCTGATATTTTTTCATATCTGTCATATTGTTTGCATTTCTTTTATGTATTAAATCGTCTCCGCACTTACAAAGAGAACTCTATTAAAGTTAAGCTCGCTATGCTAAGCTTTGTACTTTTACTTTAAGTTGACTGTGCTCTGTCATAACGTGTACAAAAACATTAAAAATGTCATCTATTGTAAGCGTGCGATTTGCGGTAAGAATAAATACTATGAAGTATGTATTTAAAATATTGCTTAAAAATATGCAGCATAGTAAACAACGACTGTTTATGTTTCAACCCGCGCATGGTCATCACTCTTCTGGATTTGTTCTGTATTGAAATAGACGTCACTATGCCAGATCTACAAGTAATTTTTTTTTGTTAGTTTTCTTGTTGCGAACAGGCTAAGGTTCTAATGTAATACATGATCCTGCTATGTACTAATATTTTTATTAACAACGTCATTATTACTTTTAATCTGTCTTTTGTTAAGGAAATGTATTGATAATAATAATAAAATTATTATTTTTTTTAAATACGCTCTTCATTATTATTTTTAATCTGTTTTTTGTTGCCGAAACGTATACAAATTTTATATTAACTATTCTACTTTTAAATACAGCCGACATAATTATTTTTAACTGTTTTCTATTTTGTAAATTCAATAACGAATATTATTGTTTTTGTCCTAATTGCGCTTGTTGTTTTAATCTGTTTCTGTTGAGGTATTTATAACGGTGTCACTGTTACATAGTCTGTGCAGCTCGTCGCGTTCCCCCGTGCCGTAGTCACGTATCGTGTTGCTTGTTAGAAGGCGGCTCGACTTCGGAGACCGTATTGATGGGAGCGGGGAGCACGTATCCTGTTTAAGATTGATTTAACCGTCCCGGCCGCGTGTTAAAAGCTAGTTTTTGCGCCGGGCTATTATTTTTTTCAATGTATTTATGGCACAAAAGTCTACATATAAAACATAAGTTAAGTATGGTTCAGTGGCGTGCACAGGATTGAGACATAGGGTATGCGGCGGAGTACTCGGTCACAATAATTTGTACTTTTATAAATTTTTAGCATAGCCACAGCCACGCGACGGATCTCTAAGTCAAAAACCATGCCAACAGAACAAGTCTTGTTGCAAGATATCCGATGTGCAAACGTTTTATTAAAATATCTGTGAATGACAAGTAAAGCACTGCCTTTCTGCTTATATGGAGTGCACGCCCCTGGTATGGTTTAGGATAACACAGTGAAATGTAGCGCCTAACGTTACACAATAGGACATAGACATGACAAACAAACAAATCAGGAAATAAAAGAAGAAAGTAATAGGCAGTAATAATAGTATTAAGCAGCTGTTAATATTATAAAGGTGTAATCTGATCTATATAAATATCACTATAAGATCAGTCCTTATATTCAATAGAATCGAAAACGGTAAAGACTGGATTCGAAATAAAGTGTATATTTACAAAGCTGCTGGAATGAAAATTCCGAAATCGATCGGCGTCGTACCCAGTTTCAATAAGATCCACGGGTTATAAGATGCAGAATGTAGACTGCGTACGGTCACATGAGAATTACACCGTTTTCACTACTTTTCCTATTGCAGTCAGAGATCCAGAGACAGAGAGACAAGGAGAAAAGACTTTTCGACTGATAGCTATGAGTGTGTACGTCATGGTAGATGTGGGATTTGTAAGTCATGAGCATAATGGACGATGACCCGATGAGGTCGCAGCATGTACGACGATGAATTGGCTATATTTTTAAAGTTATTAGCAAGAAAGTTGAATCAATGCTAATTTTGTTTCCAGTCTCACATAGAGCAAGTATTTTAATAAAACTGACATGAAATGTTTGAGTATTGCCTCCACACCGTCGCTGTCTCCATCGACGGGGGCAGGGCCATTAATGCACCATAAACTTGTACGCGGCACTTCCTAGCTGTTGGAATTGACTATAGACATGAAAAGCTCAACTTACAAGCAGTATTGACTCCTGGCGAGCAAAGAGCGACATGATGTTATTTCTTTTAAAATCGAGTTACATTCTCTTAGATCTTATTGGTACGTATATTTGAAGGTATAATTTTGCAAATATCACAGAAATAACTACCATAATTTTTGCGTGCAATAATTCAACTAAGAGACTAAGATTTATGAACCATTATAATTTCAGTTTCGTTAAAGATTGAGATGCTGATGATCTCATTTCGATTTTTTGAGACTGATTTTCGAAGACAAGAACCCAGGAAAAAGAGCATCCGGAAGACGTCGGGAAATGTGAGATTGGACATATTTAGATTTTACTACACTTAAAAAAATGGTTCAGAACCGGAAAAGCTTTCTCCAACTGACGGCCTAACTTCAGGTTGAAAATGGCACTTAATGATGATGAAGATATTATATATGGCTTTCAAAAAATGGATACTCATGTCTTAGTCACGTTTGTTATATTAGTTAACGTAGTACGCTAATTACCGTTACCGTTACCGAAATAAATTAAAAGTAATATTTGAAATACAAATTTAAAAAAGGAATCACAATTCATGTACTCGTTCTAAAAATTAAATCGCTGCCATTTTTTAAATTCATTCCGACAAACCTTATTTCGCTGTTACTTCATCTCCTTGTCTTTTTTGTTCGCGTTCAATTTATTTCGTTTCCGATCCGATGGCTTGAAAAAATTCAATATCGCCCGTTCACATATGCAAGGATGCTTTATTACACTTATAAAAACGTAATCCTCAATCCACGAGCCGCGATCTTCCCCCGACATCCGCCGCCTGAACGCGGGCGGGTCCCGCAGGGTTTCACATTTGTCGGTGTTTTTGAACAGGGTTAACTAGTATCATCTACAACGGGTTATTACATAACCTCAATTGCACATGTAGTATGAAGTCTTAAATGATAATCGGGCCGTGGGGGTGCTCAAGCGAGTTTGCACAAAATTATCCTTTGACAACAAACAACGATGCTATTATAACGGCAGATTTACAACGTTAAGGTCTGTCGAAACTTCTTATAGTTCCATCCTCACTGAGCTTCCGGCGAAGGAAAATTTAAATGAAGAACAACAGCTTTAATGAACATGTGACATCCGCCAACCCGCACTTGGCCAGTGTGTTGAATATTTTACTTTATTCCACAAAGCGCCGAGATGAGCAAGATATATACTAGATATTATATGATACGCCTGCCCATAACAATGTAGCACTAATTAGGATGGTATTTAACGTTATTGTGCTCGTCATTATGAGTCATAGCATGTCAAGCCCCGTTACACTAGTAATATCACTAGCTAAAACTCCCTTCAATTCAGAACACAGTTACGTTTGCACAGGACTATTTGGAGGCAGAAATAAGAGCTGCGGTGCTGCCTAGACCGAGACTTTACCACTGACGAATCATTATACGATTTCAATGTGCCGATGAGTAAATGCTGGTCCTATATTAAGGCGCTTTGCAGTACATGTATCATCAGATACCATTGCTCATTTCGTCACTTCATATAATAGGAAATGGTGAAAATAATGTGAATAGACCGCGTAGAACATTTCCCCGTGACGTCATTAATCAGACCTAATCGTTTCGGGGGAATCTTTTCAGTGGCACACAATGAGCCCCACTTCGGCTCATTAATAAAGGCCGCGGGCCCATCGGGCTGCTGCTGCAGCCGACGTGTTCCGATAATTATTTCACGTATAAAAGCACTTGTGTTATATCGATAGGCGCCAGTGAGCAAAAGCTGCACCGGATTACGTGGTTCAGTTAGCAAGCTATACGGTATACAGTTTATATTCGACCTCCACACTCGTCACCGTCCTATAAACTAATGTTGCTCAAAGATCATGTGGATTCTTACAACCTTCTCTAGATCATCGCCACATCAATCTCTTTATAGATTCTTGTTATCCAAACTAAGCAAAAGGTTATATGAGTATACTAATATATAGAATTGAGGTTATCTTCGTCTTTCCCGATAATGGAGATTCTTTGATTCAATTTTAATACTTAAAGCGTATGTTTATTTTTCACGATCTATACAGTTTTCATAACTTTAAGAAATTTCACAGTAAAACTTTGAAAGTGCCGTAAAAATAATGGCAATATTTCCCGTAACTCAAATCACAGAGTGTATTCATCTTTATCGGAAAGTTTAGCTGGAATCTCATCCGAAGTCTAGTTTAAAACGTTTCAGTTTGAAAGCTCGCGGATCTTTATTTACTTTAAATAAATTTCAATCGAATGCATTTTAAAGGAAATTCATTTATTATAATAATAAAATTGGAAATGTTTGTTTGTGCGCTTACAACGGTAAGGTCGAACTATCGGACTGATTTCGCGGAACATTTCTCCTTTAAAAGATTAAAAATTTCCATTTGGATAGATAACTAGGGTTACTAAAGAAATTTGTTTTTAAAAATGTATGCTAGATATATTCTTGTATTCTATTCGTATTTTAATGTCATTGGTACATTCAAAGCGGCAAAATTTCAAGGTAAAGAAATACACTACTTTATTTACAAACTTCGCTGCTATATTCTGTGGTATAGGGTTTATATTATAAAAGCAGACGAGTATTTAAAATGTAGAAATTCTCGTTGAATTTGGCTCTCTATGAAAATTTGGCGCTAGTAAAGATGTTTACTGACACATACGATATTAATGATTGCACATTACCGCTTTGCGGGAAAAATAGGTACAGCGATGATACCTTCTTCCCCTGCTTACCATTAATAAGATAGTACAGACCCAAATTCAATAATATGTCTATAAATTATTTTGTAGCATTAGATAGAAATAAATATTGCTCTTAATGTTCCAACTGCTGGAATTCTGGCCTTCTCATGCAGGGTCAAAGCGGCTTATTCTGCAAGTTGTGTAAGTGCTGTTTGAGTGATGCATCTTCTTGGAACATGTTTTTCTCAACATATTTTCTTTATTGGGAAACGCAAGTTCGCGGAAAGAACCTGTCTTCGCAACTGCCTTTCAAATTGAACTATCCCCGTTTGAGTCTTGTTTAATCGTGGCATTAATAATACACTACGATACATGAACATTTAATATTTAAGCAAAATAGACTGTCGAATGTCAATGTTTGAATTTAAATCTGTTGCTACTTTATTGGAGACGAGATTAGATCGTTTGTGATTGGAGTTGGAAGCGGACATGACATCTGTGGACGGAAGTCGATGCAATTGTGCGGTTCGCACGCAGATTGTTACAGTTATTATTTATCGACTACGGTTGGAAGGTGAAAATCGATTTGAAGCTTTGGCATTTCTAGCTCATTATTATGAAAATAGAATTGTATTCAAGTATTAAGTACTAAGTGCTTTTTACTTTTCACTTACTACTTTTTTTCACAGGTTTGCTGTTAGAAAACTCATTTAGGGTTAAGCTTGCCTATGTACCTTTCTCTTTTCACCTTAACTTGTATATTTTGTCCTTTTGTGTACATTAAAGAATAAAGAATACTAAATTTTATGAACTGAAGATAATCATTTTAATCACTATATTATCGACGTCTACTTAAAAAGTTTCGACGGATCTAAGTTAAGATCTATCCGCTGGGTTTTCTATGTTAAAGGAATGCTATCATAATCAATTAACTGTTCATGACGAATACATTCGTTATGATAGATATACAATACTCAGTAGTAATCAACGATATCTGATAAAGGTAATGATCAGAGGCAGCAATGAACGATCAAATTTCTTCATAAGTTACTATCGAATGGAGAACTTTACCTTCCTCGCCTATTAAGATCCGATAATGAGTAATGTCTATCCAATCGATATTAAACACGAATTCTATTAGCTTATTACTTTCAATATTATAATTGTATTTTAAATACTAAATGAAGCAATAGATTAGCAAAAACGTTGCAATATCATAACACAAAAACTTTGAGACTATAAGTCCAAATAAGGAAGAGACAAGTTAGATAAAAGACAAAGACGGTTTTAAATAAAGTGAACTGCTAATGAATTGCTAAACGCTATTAGCTTAATGGCGATGGATCCATCTCATTTCATCTAATAAAACCATTTCGCCGTGTAGACTCAGCCAATCAGACTTTTGGGCAGCCTCATTAGGCTGCAGAGACCGGGATGCCTTTTTGAGGATTTAAAAGTTTAGATTTGGAGCTTATCGAGCGAACTGTTTTTACATTGAAACGCAATTCCATTCTGAATCATCAGCTTTTAGATATGACACCAAGTTACGAATTGATTCTTTGAAATTAGCTTCGTTAAAGTATAATGAATTAAAAAAAACGTTAAACTCGAATACATTATATAATAATAACAGCAATTAACTAGCTATAGTGCTATTTAAACCCGAATTTATGCTTACTGTAACTTAAAAGCAGATATAGTGACTGCGGTTGTTCTTACATACTTGGCAAGAGATTACACCAATTATCCCAAAATGTCTTCTACCAATAAAACCTAGTATCACTAAAGACGTAAAGAACAATAGAAACAAAGATAAATACATTGCGCATTTGAAATAGTTGCCACAGTGTAGGAAATTACAGCATTTCGTTTTAAAAACGTGTGCCTAATTTGCATTTCCCCGCTCAAATGGACTACGTGCATTCAAATTCCCTTTGATGTCTGCCGGGGACTTTGCAGCGTTAATTTAACGCTGGCGTTGTTTTTGCCAAAGCAACAATGTGACTGGAAGGCCTGAACAGCACTTGGCAACAGGCCTCTCCCTCTCCGCTCCTCTGTTTAAATTACTCACAGACAAATTTCTTACGCGTTCGGCTAAACTGTTCCATCGGTTTGCATAATTCTCACATTTGAATTCTTAGCTTGGATGTTTGCTTGATTATACGGAGGGATCTTATGTTACTGGAGTAATTACTGTGATAATTATAACGAAGCAAATCCTTAATATAAGGAACATATTGTCGGTAATGAGCGCGTCTTTCGACAAACTTTCCTTCCGTTCTAAGATTGCCAGCACCCACGCCTCCCACTGCTAACTGTGTAATAATTTCTTTACGTTGAATAATAATTTGTAAAGTAAAGTTATATATTCCAATTATTATAATAAAGTAACTGTATTTAAATAAATTTATTTATGGATTATTATAAATAAGTAGAAAGTGTTCTGTCAGTAGATCAAATTTGATCGTATCTACTTTGTCTCCTTGCTATATGTGCAGTATGCTTGGCAAACCTCCTGTCTAGCATTTTATTGTATTGGATTACGATTGTATGTAAGAAATTGGTTCGTAATTAAAGATAGATTATAATTTATGAAAGATAACTTGTGGAAGAATATTGCACTTGTTGCGTTGTGTTTATAAATTATTTCCGATTGATTTGCCCAAATATAGACTACACAAAATTAATAATAAATTAGCAGGGAATTGTGTTAGAATGTATAACACACTGCCAAGTAACTTGGCAAATTTGTGTTATTAATTTAAAAGGATCGTTGAACGTAATTTATGCCAAAGAAATACAGTATTAATGATTTTTTTAATGACAAAACCTCTTGGCAGTGATATGAATTGCTAGTAAGCTAAAAAGCCGGACTGAGTTTCTTGAGGCTTCTTCTCAGTCACAATGTCTTTTGGAAGCGTCGTTAGAATCACTACCGACTGACAACTTTAAATAATCATAGAATGATTTCAAGGACAATATAGATAAGTTTTTGTTTTGTTATAACATCATCCTCAATTGTCGATGGATATCTACTGATGCTCGACTCGACACAAGTTGTGGATCTCTCCAGGCGACGCTGACACAATGAATTGCTCGGGAAATATACAAAGCGCGAGCAAAATATCAGTATTTTTACATACGTACTTTACGGTTTTTGTGATGAACGTAATAAAGCAAGCGTATATATAAAAGGATATTGAATTTTCACGAGCCAATGAAACGGAAACAAAATATATTGAATATGAAGAAAAGGGAATAAAAATGAAGTAAAAACCAAATACGACCAAAAGAAATATTGGATGTAAAATAAAATTGTTGCGAGACCTGTGCGACGCAAATTGTCGTAAAATATTTCGGAACTTTTTATATCATCGCGTCCATTTTTGTTACTTTCAATGCCGTTGATTTTCAAAATAAGTTTGTGATATTTGAACACTGTCTTTAAATTGTATTTTATATTTAGTGTAACATAAAAAAAATTATTAATACGTGATTCACCTTTTTGCTGAATCGTATTACTAGTGAAAAATAAAGACTTGTTTTAAATACCCGAAGCTTTTGAACTACTATTATTTTCCCCCTTTTTAAAGATCGCTGTCTATCATGCAGACATGTTTCATGAGCAAAAAATTTTGATTTTTGTTTTTACTTTTACAATGGCCTTCATTAAGCTTCAAAAAAGATAATCTAATCAAAAATAGGTATGTATATATGTGAAAAAATATGGGTAATACTGTCTTTGGAAGCAGGTGTAGCTACTAAAAGTTCTTTGAATGGATGTGTTTATAGTTAATTTGTTGGCAATAAATGTATGGCACAGATTATAAATAAATCAATGGTTTTAGAAACGTCAATTTTTTTTTATTTCTTGTTTATTGCTGGGTAGAGGAGACATAGTTGCAGCAACGCGTCAGATGTTGGCAGAAGCTCAAGAAACTATGTAAATATGCAGAATTCACTAGATTTTAATTTCCTACAAATGTTACACAGTTTCTCAATTTTTTTAAGTCTTTGTTGTTATACAGTTTCAGAGCTAGCAAATCCGGAATACTCAAATGGTTACTGTTGAAAAGATTATACTAGAACAGTTATGTTGACTCATACAAATGTGAAAAACATTAATTTGTGGAAGTAGATTGTGTTTTTAAGACTATAAATACTTAATTTTAAGTGAGGTATGTCAAAAGTTTATTTATGTAATACAAAAGCTGCGACGGGTGTTCGAAATAGACCTAATAATAAAAATTCTTTCCACTGACCTCAATCTATAGTGACTATTCGTGGACATTAAAAGTTGAGAATCGTATTTAGATTTGCTCTATACTTTCCAATAGATTTTTCATGATGACTTAAAATATGTATATCACATCACATCGATTTGTGGTATATGTTTGAAAGGACAGATATTACAATCTAAACTTTAATAATCCATGTCGACAGTGGTATGTACAGACAGGTGGGTTTAGATATACTTAACGTATATCTAAATCCATCGAATGTATACTATATTAAATACTATATATAACTATTACGAACACTCGCAGCTTTTGTATTTCATGAATAAGCTTTAGACATACCTCAATTAAATTAAGTTTTTAAAGCCTTGTAAACACTATCTACACCATATAATCTATAAATTTACGTTATTCAGATTTATAAGGCAACATAAATGGATTTATATATACGTTGAGTTTATCTAAATCCATCGAATGATTGACATCGATGACGGTAAAATATTATTAGACAATATATTAGTTATATATATTGTTTAATAATGTATTTTTCAATCGGTATATCTGATAAAAAAATAATTTTTGATTCATTTCCAATGACTAGATCTCTTTGTAAAATAGTTAATTGAAAAACGATAATGAATAAGAATAGCCACGAACAGGTTAAGTAGAAACGATCCAATCTATCATAGCTTTGAAATAGTGGTGGGCTTGTATTTATAGTATAAAACTAATCAATCAAAATCGAATATTTCCTCTAACAAATCAAGTTAGATCTGATTACATTAAAAACCTTGGGAACTTTGACTCGGAGTAAACAGTGAAAGGGGATTGATATCGGGCGTACATTTACATTTTTTTCCCGGAGACGCTGATTTGACGCCGAAACTTTCGCCGCAAATTTGGTAACACAAGAAGGTTTTCCGTTATTCGATATTTGCTCTCGATGTTTTATTACGTTTTCCTAACTCTCTTTCCTTTGTTATTACTTCACGAAGGAGACCTCTGCTCTCTACCGGCGGAAATTTCGCAATCGACCGATACAACGTGCCACTCGATGCGAAATCGCTTTTCTATCGAAATATTAATGAGAACTATCGGCTGGTATAAAAATAAAATATATCCTCTCGAGTTGAAGCATACTGTGAAGGAACTAAAAAATAGCACTATTACATAGTCTTAGTTTTCCAACGTTTTTTCAGCAAGCATATAAATATATTATCAACCTTTTGGCTAATAAGACGTATTTTTGGATTCGATTCCGTGGCTACTGATAGTAGACTTTAATAATAATGTATGTAATAAAAATAATGTGCTGTCAACAAGAACTGGATTTATTCATACACCAACATATAAGTTTTATTCATGACCTCATTGTCAATTAACACCGCGTTATACTACCGTTTTAGACGCCGGAAGAGAAAGAAAAATCTAAAAGCACTGTATTCCAATTAATATTTTTATTTATTTATAATCTCTTTATATGTTAGCATAGAAAATTTAATAAGCTGTATATAAGTTATCAGATATCAACGCCATTGGCGAGATATTACGTAGCAGTATATTATGAAAATGATGTCGCTCAACCTAACTGTTGTCTTTAATAATTGTGTCTAAAATTAAATTAAACAAATTAATGTCCATTAGATATAAATCTTTCTGCAGAAGCAGATCTTGTCTATATTTGCCTTCTACGGTTACTTACGACAATAATAAATGAGATGACAGTATTTTGAAGAGCTTGTTTCATATTTGTACAACAGCCAATGAAGGTTGCATTACTCGAAATTTACTCGTTTTGTACTTTAAATGTAGATAAGATGCAGTCTTAAATGATTTGTATTGTATTCATATAACGTACAGGCGTGTAGGTTAAGTTACTTTTACGCTTTGTACTAAGCAGTGCGGGGCTTGTGTTGTGTTGGACTTAGTGACACAAGTAAGATACTTATAAAGGAGACTGTACGGCGCGGTACAAATTGAAAGTCGATATGCAAAGTGCAGATACATTTTCCCTGCTCTATTATTAACAATAAATTGTGCAGTTTACAATAGAAAATAAACGTTGCATTTTATTTTTACTTGTTGAGCCCGATAGACGTTGTACAGGTTGTGTTTTTTTATTAATATTATCATTTGATAGGTCGCTGGGAATCGTTTGGAAAGGCTTTTGTACAGCATTGGACAATGGCAAGCGGAAATAATGATTGGTACTAAAGTAAACTTAAAGTTTTTCTTACTAACTATACTTATACAGCCTTTAACTATATATAAGTGAACTTCTGTTAAAATCGTTTTAGCCGATGTGTAGATTATTTGAAACTAAGAGACAGATATCTAAAATTTTGGTAAATTTTATGAAAAAGTCAAGTAAGACGATTTTACTTTAATTTATTTGAATAAGATAGGAAGATTTAACATATTTTTTCTATTATGTAGACTACCGCTTGATTAGAATCCCACCTGGTGGTTACTGATGTAGTGTTCAGTGTTAAAGTGCACTGGTCTAGAAGTAGCCTCTTCACTCTTCTTTTAAACATTTCCACAGTATACGTGGACGGGAACACTAACGCCTGCAGACTGTTCCGATCCTTCACAGTTCACATTATGAAGAATTTTCTCTCCCTCGTACCTACTTTGAGATAAAGCTTTACATACGCGTATCATATTCAGCACTATACCGTTATCAATATTCAGCTTTCTCGTCGCTTTGTTGTATAAAAAAGACGCTCAGCTTCCTCCACGTCACGCTTACCTTCGTCTACTTACCGTCGGGCTACTGTTTCTCTTAAGGGAACGTTTCCAAGGAGTTCTGTGTGTATAGTTTCATATTCGCGTAAATTTTCATTTCGGCTTACACGAATATCAAATAAGGGTCGCCCACCGGATTTGAATTTACATAATGTACTCCGATTGAACTCTGTCCTAAGAGTCCGCGTACGGTTCGATTATGCAAATTATTAAACAACCTTTGTGTTTGATAATGACTTAGCCGTGTTTGTGTGCGTCTCCGACTTTATACATAACATTTTGTACTGATTGATAGACAGTATACTTAAAGGAAGATTAAAAATGATTACATTAACTTTTACATAATTAACTCTTTATAGATCCATCAGCAATCACTAAAAATGTTAATACTCTGAAATGTTTATTTAAATGATGAACGATCGATCACACTACAATCTACTACATTGTCATTTATATGTTCATAAATTGATGTTCAAAATTAGTTAAAGTATTTATCAAAGGCTCGCTTAAATAAACTGAGTTGTGAGCGCTTCACGTGATAACTGATTCTTGAAATGTAATGTTGAGAATATTGCTAAAACCTTTTCAATGCATTTGTTTTAAACATGTTACAAAATGGCGCTGTAGTATAAACATTTTGATTGATTATTCTGTTCCGGAGCGTAGAGTCTAGTGATTGTTAATCGTCTATCTGTCCGAATAACAAACTGAGTCTGAGACTGAGTATACGCTGCAGCTCATTATGTTCGTCTCCTTGCGATATGGATCGTCAAATCTCGTTAAGTTTATATGATATACGAAACCGATGTTCCCTGAAGCAATTCATGGACTTACCTTATCCACCTACCTTGGTAGGTACCCACTGCTGTTATTCCGTGAAGGGTTTTAACATGATGTAGGTTGCTTATTTAACCTCAGCTTTAATAATAACTTAATAGAGATTATTCAAGTGGTTGATCTAATTTATAATGGTGACGTGGGTTTGTGTTGTCAGTTGACAGTGAAGTGAGCGGGCGAGGTGTAGACTCTGTGACGTGAAACAGAATCAAATGTGACGCGGATGCTCCTGATATTAGAATTTATTTGACGTCAACAAACCAACTAACATATAGAACGGTGTAGATGTAGACGACAGGCTCTCTTTGAAATTCCTCTCACTACTCATAATAATAATGTAATCTAAAATAGGAACGTAAATATGATTTTATATTAAAAATAGTTGAACAAGACATGAGAGATACGAAACATTATAAATAAGTTTTACTTTACCTTGAAGCTGAAGCTAAAGGTATAATCAGTAATACTAATAAAACTAAACTTGTTCACGTTATAATTTTTGATATATCTATAGCACTCTGCTAAATAAAGTCCTAATCAAAATATATTCAACCCATCCGCAGATTACACGGAAGACACAGGCATAAAAAAGAATTTAAAAGCCTATTTGTTGTGAGTAATAATAAAATGTTTATTCACACCTCCAATACAGTAACTAAATATTATATGTAATGCAATAAATACGTCAAAAAGTAAATTGGTGCGAAAACTACAGCCTTTTGCAATCTCAGTAAATAACGGTATGTAAGAAAAAATTTAAAAGTTTGATAATCTGATAGTACAAACACACCCTGAAATTATATTTATGTGTTAGAATAATATTAGAAATTTATTTCACGACTGTGGTTATTATCCAAACTTTCTAGACTAATACCTTTAAAAAGAAAAATTATAAAGTAACTTTGTTCTGTTTGAAATAATTATTGAATTTCAACTATAAAGATTTTAATTACATTTAGAGAAAGTGAATATTTAAATCGGTTCCATTATTATTTGTTTACGTATCTAGAGTTAGTACTTGACCTCACCTCGCCTAACACTTTTTTTATTAAAGACACATCGTATATACGGGAATACTGATTCCGGCAAATTTCACTCCCTTGCTGTTCATATCTAGAACTAGCAGCTGGATCCTTTTGTTATCAGACTAGGGATATCTATAACATAAGGGTTGTGACTCGTCTTGGGTCTGATCGTCCTATGGGGAAAAGGGGAGAGAGGATCATGCAACTCTTTTGCATATTTACACAGACTATCGAACCTGGGTAGGATGCTGCGATAAAACACCCTTATTTGATTGGTGGATAATGTGATATTAAAAAGGATATAGTTGAGTTTGGCTATATCTTGTACAATTTTGTAAGTTTTTGATTACTTTCGAAATGTTTACCGGCAGTTCGCAGCAGCAGCACGGTACAATGTGCCAAATGAAGACGTGTCGGCAGTCGTAAAGAAGATCGGACATGATGCCGCGATAAAAGACGTTTAGTGAAGCATTACTGTCGCCCAACCTCGCTGCAACTATGTGCAACATCGCAATGTGCACGTTACTTTTATGTGCTTTTAAATCATTTATTAAGAATCAACTATTACTCAATACAAAAATTATTACACTTTCAGAGAAAGGCAAACATTTTCTTTAGCTACATACATACATACAGTCACGTCTCTTTCCCAATGCGGTAGGCAGAGACTACTTCTTTCCACTTGCTACGATCCAGGCAGGCATCTTTTGCTTCTTCAACTCTCATGACTCTTTTTATACAAGCTCGCCGGTTGTGGGTACTCTTGACCTGGCCTTTCTTCAAA
>DWHU01000503.1:0-18273 GCA_018247975.1 Parides photinus | reverse complement strand
ATTTGTACGATCGGAGGCTTTTGTGGACTTTGAATCGGAGTAGTGATGTCCCTGATGACCGCTTCCACTGCAGCCTCCCATTCCAATTGACGTTTATCTCCTAAACCCTCTTTACCGCTACTAAACTTTGGCATGGTCACCTAAAATACAAAAGAAATATTAGTAAGTGTAAAATGTATCAAAAAAACTATTATACTGAATTAAAAGTACTTAATATTTGTAACGTAAATAGTATAGCGAGTAGCTGAAACTGAAGTTGATGGTAAGTGATACAATATCTGTAATAAAGCAGTGTTGCCATAATATTCAATATAATAAAGCATTTCTATCCTGTAATAATATTTACATTTTATAACTTGTTATAAAAAAGCGCATTAAGTTTTCTTAACCACCATAAAAGCTCAATTCCTCTTGAATTCTACACATAGTTAAAAAAAGCTGTTCCTTGTATCCCATGGGATTTAATACTTACCGGACTTAAGATTTTTAATACTCTAGCTAAAGATAAACATACTCGTACATAAATTATTTCAACAATCATTTCAAAAATGTGTCGTAAATTGTTTATTAGTATATTATTCAGTAAATGCAGTGGAAGATATTATAGTGAACTAATGGTATCAACAAATATTTCTTTAAATTGTAACAAAAGCTTTTTGACGTTTTAATAAAGGAAAATTTCTATTTGCTATTTCATATCCTACTTTTTAGATAACTAGTTAATTATTTCTTTTTACCTCTTATAAATAATGTTACATAACTGCACGGTTTACGTCAATAGGTAAAAATTATAGGGGTTAAAATTCTACAGAAGAATTTAAAAAAAATATATTTATTTCTACTAAAAAAAATATTGATTATTTTTAACAGAGAAGACGAGATTTTAATGACAACTATTGACAGCTTTTCTGGCTTAGACATACCATAACCTGAACAGTATCAACGGTACATATCTCTGGAATAGTGAAGCGTTCCCGACTATTGCGTAGATATTTACGAAGGTCGAAACACTGACGCATTTTATAACGTATCGGTTTCACTTCCATTTGATCGGAAACTTATAAAAATACACCATAACATTCGACTTGCACTTTGTACGTTAGCGATTGAATTTATTTATAGCAAGGAAATATAAAATCGTGAAATACTTTATCGATTTACTTTAACTATATCAAAATGCTGATTATGAGTTAGCAAATTATAAGATAGCGGCGCTTAAATAAACCACGTTGATTATTTCTTTAATTTTTCAAGGCTTAAAAAACGTACTTACTACTAACCTTAAATAAAAGCTATTACTAGTAAAATAATAGCTGTTATAATATAATATATGTATACATTTTCCTAAAGTAATATAAAATAAAATCTTTTATTTGCACTATTTTAAGCTACGATTTCAAATCGCAAAATAAAGTTTCCACGCCAGTTTCTTTTTACTTGTGCCTTACAAAATCACAAGCTAAAAAAGCTCGTTATGTATTCTTTTTAATCATTTGATAAAGTTTGTTTTTAAATACTTCTACCGCAACATACCCTCGTTCCTAAGTGCGTCTTGTTACTGGTATCTTTCTGAAATATTGGCAATACACAATAGGATATCAGACATGACACTTTAACGTTAGATAAATTAATAATACAATCTTTATATAATACAAGATTACATACGCATATGAAATAATATCATAAATATTTAAAATACCGTAATAAATATTTAAAAGATCAATAAAATTAATGTAACTTCCACAGTCCTTCTACTATGTACTTTAGGTTATATATATTGCGGTTTGTTGACTAGTTACTATGAATACATTCAATGGAACTTGAGCTTTCGATATAAAAAGAACAGTTGTTTTATTTCAAACATAATAGAGCCGTTGTAACGGTTTATAGGGCACTAAAACTAAAAGGGTGGCTATTGCGACATCGGAGCACTCCACGACCTCGATCCCTCTTTTTGGTTAAACAAACTAAATAGTTAAGAACGACAAAATTTTATATTAGTTAACTTTATTTCTACTCACAGTTTAAAATTTTACGAACACAAGTGAATAATCTTCAAACTAATACAAAATACTTCAAGCACGGTGGTCAATTTTGATTTAAATAAATACAATTTAAAAATAACTCTCAAGTAAAATAGTAACTAAAGACGATAACAGATAAATAAAGTAAAATATTATAGTTTCAGAATCTATTGTAAAATATGTATTCGTTTTCCCGTAAACTTTTCTAAATTCTCAATATTTCTGAAAGCATTTCAACAAGAGATAACAATCCAAAGTTTTTTTTATCTTTCAAACGGTCAAATTCAGTTACTTTTACATAATGGTTGAGCCAATAAATAGTGTTTATCTCGATGTTTTCATTTCATTACGAACGGGGACCGAGACAGGGTCTGTCAAAACGATCGATTCGTCGGGAATGCGCAATAATTCAACCACACTAAAACTCACACTAAGTGTATACGATATTGTTATTAAAAATACTAAAGTGTCTATCTGTTACGTTTTTGCGCGTGCGCTGAACTAGTATTGATGAATTTGATGTAAAAGAGATTTGGTTCATACAGAATAACTGAGAGTTTTGTCGTGACAAATAAAGCTATAATAATACATGCCAGGTATGAAAATATTTGTAATATAGACCTGCTATTTACTAATTGAATGCCAGAAATATTTTATTCATACTTTTGTTCAGCAATACCGTTTTAACGTCAGTTTGTATCTGAACCAGCTTTATGTAATCTACTTGTATCCATGCGTACAAAACCGACGCCACGACTATTATATGAATAAAAATGGTTTAAATGCATGACACTCCAGTTTACATAACATTGTTAACATATTAATAATAATAAATATACACACAAGTTTTAGAGAATAAAAATAATAAAATCAAAATAGAGCAATGTTCCCTATAAATTATAAAAACAATCGTACGATGTACTCTGCCAGTTTATTCGATGTTTACGCGTTTCCTGTGCAATAATTCTTGCTCAGACCTAACACTGATTATCAAACGGATCCGTAAATTTGATGTTTTTTTTATGTCGGCGTCGTACGGGCCAGGCCTTGTTACCGAGTGGTAATAAACGAAAATATTACTCACGATTGTAAGAACCTTCCGCAAGTCGTTATGTAAAGCAGACACGTCGACTCCCCTGCCGGCGTCGCCGAGTCTTCTAAGCGTGTCTGCCAACGGTCCAGACAATGCGCGCAGTTGTTGCCAAGACCTGGCATATTGCCTCCGCACCAGCTCGATAATCGTCGAGGTCAACGCCAAACCAATTAAAATGTACAAAGTACATAGTAACATGTATTTTGGCCTTTCTGCGAAGAGTAAACAAAATTAATAAACTTCATCGGGTTTTGTGTTAATATTATTATTTATGACTTACTTGGAACTAGATCGCCAAACCCAATTGTTGTCATAGTAATAAAACAAAAGTAGAAACCGTCGTAGAAACTCCAGTCGTCTTCCCACATTTTAAACAACGCCGCTCCAGCGGATAAATATACAAATAGGAAAAAAACTGCCCACAATGCGTAAAGTGAACGCTGGCTTGCTGGATTGACTTCTGTGAAGCGACTGCAGCATTCTGTATGAAAAAATGCAAATTATGCTCCGTTTATACACAATTTGAAGTCTGATATCTGAACAGGAACACACTTTGTATTATGACCTTAATATGACAAAACTAATGTTGATTTCTTACAGAACGATTACCTACATTTTTGATTAACAAATATATATGTTAAATGAAATAATTATAGAACAGAATGGATGAATCATATTTCGTTGAAAAATGGACAATAATAATTAAAAAAAAATAATGCTATGTCTTACTTGGCATTGACGGTAATTGTTTTGCAGCAATTGACAAGACCGTAGCGAAAACTCTTCCCAAATCAGCAATCACAGTCAGAGTTAACGGGATACCAATAAGAGCATAAGCAATGCAAAATAATCTACCCCAAAAGGTTTCAGGAACGATGTTACCATAACCTACAAGAGAAAATATTTTGGTGCATTAAATTACCAAAAATTTTATTTAAAGTCACGACAGACGTGACAAAATATACTTTAAAAAACCTTGGCTTCAGAATAACGGCTTTTCTTAGTTTTATTATTTTTATGATTAAAATTACAAAGTCAAAAAACTGCCGATTTTAAATAAGTGCACTGATATGCTTACATGTTCCTACACACCTATAGTGGTAAGCACCGTCGAGGAAAAGAAAACTGCTTGTAGTATGCTCCATCTTTCTTCTGAAGGAGGGAATTTTTTTTCTACTTCCAGAGACAAACCGCTGGAGGAAGCTTCCTCCAGTATCTGTACATATATGATTTTAAAGATATAAATGGTGGAAATTATTTACGAAAAAATTACAAATACTGTCTTTATTTCATTGACGTTGTGTGCACGGGCGTAATGAAGACGTGGAACAAAGAATATACGTTTGATTAATATCATTACCTTTTCATATATCGCTAGTTGATCGCTTATTAATTTTTCCATACTAACAAATTCGGTTCCATTCATCCCATAATCAGAAACCATGCGTATAAGATTCCATCTTTCTGTAAGCAATCGCTCTCTATGGTACTCTTGTTTTGCCATTTCTGCCGGGAACTCCAAAGCACGAAACACCTATATATTAAATTAAGAAAAGATTTTTACAAATTACAATAAAATGCATAAAAAGTAATAGTTCAGAATACCTTTTTCTATACAAACATGAAATCTCACATGCACGTAAAATGCGTAATATTTATGAACAAAATCCTTATAAATCTTTATTAATTTATATCTACATTTTATTCTAATTATACAAAGTCATAGATATTCCAGACTTCACACACTAAAAGTTCACAAATTCTTTTTCAAATAGACACACAGGTGACTTCTTTAATTTGATATCTGTTGAATCCATGTTGACCATTGAATCTCCAAATCCTTTAGAGACAGGTATGTAAGGCGGTATAATTTTTTGATGTAAAAGCCCAACCCAATCCATTTCGCTAAACCACGAGCTTTGCTTAATATCATATACACCGGCTTTTAACGAACCAAATCTTTTCATAGGATCGGCTATTATAAGATTTTTCACTAACGACTTGCAATTCGGAGTCATGCATTCAGGCGTTTTGAAACGAGCTTCAAGTATTCTTTCGTAAAGTGCTAGTGTTTGGGAACTGTAGAATGGAGGATGACCAGCAATCATTTCAAATATTAATATACCAAGTGACCACCAGTCAACTGGAAAAGAATATCCTTTAGAAAGAATAATTTCCGGCGCTAGATATTCCGGCGTCCCACATAACGTCCAGGTGCGGTTTTTTATCAACTTACAGAAACCAAAATCACACAGTTTTATGTATCCTGACGAATTTAATAAAATATTTTCCGGTTTCAAATCTCTATGTATTACAGAACAATGGTGAAGATATTCTAAGGCCAGTACAACTTGGGCAGCGTAGAATTGTGCTAATGGTTCCGACAAAGCACCTAGCTTCTTTATAATGGTAAACAACTCGCCGCCTGCTTCAAACGGTAATATCAAGTAAACGTAGACGTTGTCTTTACTACAGAAATCTAATGAAATCAGAAACGCAAATTTCACACTTTGCAGTATTCTTCTTTCACGATATACCTGTTTTATAGTATTATTTTTAACAATATCTGCCTTTTCTAATACTTTCATTGCATGATATGTAAAGCTATTTTTTTCTCTAACAAGGAATACAGTACCGTAACCACCGACGCCCAATGTTTTGATTTTGTCGAAGTCATCAGCGGATTTATCACAAGGTGTAGGATTGTCATATACCCTAACAAAGTCTTGCTTCAAAAAATCTAAATAGTTTCTATGATTAGCTTGCAGGGCACTTGAATATTGTAAATTATTTTCTGCGTTTTTACGAGTTTGAACTGTCATTGTGCCATATTTTTGTTGTTAATATGACATTTAATAATTTGGCACTAAAATAAAATGACCTGTGCTACCACATTGGTCATATTACATTTATTTTTTATTCGTAAGTTTATTATTAGTTAGTAGTAAATATATCGTAAAAGTTTACGTGATAAAGATCTTAATGACAGGTTTTACTTTGGTAAGATAATAAATAGTTTATATGTTATTTAAATAAAAAAGGTTAATAAAAAACATTATTTTATGAATAATGCTTGACAGATAATACAGAAAAAAAATTAAATGTTTATTCTAACATAACATAAAGCACCTTGCATTAAAAAATTATAAATGCGTCTAGAATAATTATGTTGGTAAATTTCAACGTTATACGCGGCTGTTAATCATAAGTCTGTATCAAACAAATACATACCTAATTGCAAAGATTTTCAATGTAATCAAAAAATACAATTCAACAAAAGTTATAACCACCGTACTTGAAATTACTGGAGAAATTCTGAACTATTTAATAATGATAAAAAAAACTTTTGCAGACAATCATGATTGCTTTATTTAAAACATTAAAACAATATTCTCTTAACTAAGACAAATTACAAAATAAAAATTATCACCAAAAAAACCATTAATAAATCTCAACAAATTATTAAAAAACATTAATGATATTTAAATAACAAGTTACTAAAACTAGTAAAGATTTGACAATTATATTGTATTTCTAATTGATATTCAATATTAGTAGCTACATAAAAATTTTATATGCGGAATTAACAAAATATATGAACAACTGATTTTAATTTTATTGCAAAGTAATGTAGGTGTAAAAGTCAATTTATTTAAGAAATGTTACTTCTTTGTGATCCCAAATATTTGAATTATTTGTTTTTAATTACATATTAGATTATGCATTGGTCATCTTTTTAAATGTACTTATTGATTATTTAACACTTTCAACAATAAAGCAATAAAATCATTAAATTATACTCTTGTAAAATAACTTCATAGAGGTCCTTCTAATCTTTGAATGAAACTATACCTTACAGGCACGCTTTCGTACAAGTGCTCCACATAGATCAAGGTAGATACAGAATATATCCTATCTAAGTAGACAAAGACATGGATATAACTTATGAGAAGGAAGACTCAAGCGTATTAAAATGTAATCAGAGGTACCAAATGAGTGATCTTTTCGGTATACATAACCATGCTTTCGTAACTTAACATTTCACCTACAAAAGCAACATACTCAATCTCACACAAATGGTTAATGTAACTCAAGTATAAAATTAATACATTAGTTGTTATCATCATTGTTTAATTTCAACGTATTTCAGGTTACCAAGATGATATGAAAACGCTCATTAGAAATCCTCAAATTCAGCTTCAAACAGACACTTGGAACTCCTTTTTAATACGTGCAAAGACATATCCGTTAAAACAGTCAAATCTCTTTCTGGTGGACTTGGTGGAACATACGGTGGTTGAATAGTTTGTTGTAATATGGAATTCCAACTGACGCCTTGGAACCAGGAATGAATCTTAATGTCATATGCGCCATTTTTTAAACAACCAATTCTCTTTAATGGATCCAATTGTAGAAGACTTTTGATAAGTTTCCTGCAATCTGAATTAATACATCGTGGAAATTTGTAATGACCATCTAAAATTTTGTCATAAATCTTCTCAGTTTTCGAGTCAAAAAACGGGGTATTTCCTGATAGCATTTCATAAATTAAAATACCAAGGGCCCACCAGTCGACCGGAAATGAATAACCTTTTGATATAATAACTTCGGGAGCTAAATATTCAGGAGTACCGCAGAGAGTATATGTCTTTTTTTCTGAAATCTTAGAAATTCCAAAATCGCACAATTTAAGGTAGCCATTAGAATCAATCAAAATATTTTCAGGTTTTATGTCTCTGTGAACTACATTACAATGATGTAGATATTCTAATGCTAATGTTACTTGACTCGCATAGAACTTTGCTAAAGAATCAGAGAAACTTCCAACATCATGCAAAACTGCAAACATTTCACCACCAATCATTATAGGAAAAATGAAATAAAGGTAAACGTTATCTTTGAACGCCTCTTCTAAAGATATGATAAATGGAAATTTTATAGATTGGAGGATTTTTTTCTCCGCGATCAATTGCTTCGCGTTACTTTCTTTAACGCCTGCTGATTTCTCTACCACTTTCATAGCTTTACAAGTTAAAGTATTTTTATTTCTTACTAAGTAAACTTCACCATATGCACCACTTCCAATTGCTTCTATAATATCGTAATTATCAAAATTCCCTCTATGCAGCGATGACTCATAATATTTACTGTCGAAATCTTCTTTTAGCGTATTTAAATATAGCAAATAATCAGAATGATTTTGATATGTATAAGTTGTGGCCATTAATAATCTTAAACATGTGTGTATTTCTTTGCTCTTTCCTTATCATCCATTCCCAACTATTAAGAAATTTCAATCTCACCCCTCACGTTGAAACACCAAAATATTGATTTGGTAACTTCTTAATGCCATTAGGTTCTTATGACATATTGTGACATACTCTCGCATTATTCCACAGATGAATAAATCCCTACATACAATAGAATGTAATTTGGTTACACGATGAAGCTGATTTTAATAGAATAGCATCTTTTTGGTTAATAATGTAAAATTAATTTTTCACCTAAAAATCGTCATGATTAAATATTGAAATGTTTATTTTTTTAACAATACGCGCTATTGATTATTTTTACCTTTATGAACAAAAAGGGGTGATGAAATAGAAATACTTTGTCTACTTTTCTTATTACAACGTTTTCGTTTTAGCCATGTCTACCTGTCATTTAATAGAAGAAAATAAACGTTTCTATTGTACTAAGAGCAGAATTTAGCAATAATATTTTCACAAAAATGGCAGAAGATTCCAATAGGTTTATTAGCTCACATCAAACAGGAGGTTATTCTCAAGTAAAACAAGACCAATACACACAGTATCTTCGAAAACTACAACAAGAATTTAAAGAAATATGGAACGAGAATGCACAAAGCAACGTGAAAATAACGGAATTTGAAAGGTTTAAGATTTTGGGTACAGGCGCGTTTGGAGTTGTTTATTTAGCAAAACATCTTACCACTGGAAGATATTATGCTATGAAAATGCTTGAAAAAGCAAAAATTGTGAAACTTAAACAAGTAGAACATAGCTTTTATGAAAAGAAAATACTATGTGGTCTAAATTTCCCTTTTGTAGTTTATATGAAATATTTTTTTAAGGATAATGTATATCTTTACTATATACTACCGTTCATTGCTGGAGGTGAAATGTTTACTCATTTAAGGAAATTGGGAAAGTTTGAAGAAACCATGGCAAAGTTTTACGGAGCTCAAGTAATTTTAGCTCTCGAATATCTTCATGCTTTAGATTTAGTCTATCGTGATTTAAAACCAGAGAATATTCTAATAGATAGACACGGATACATTAAGATAACTGATTTTGGTTTTTGTAAAATGATACATGGCAGAACTTGGACGCTTTGTGGAACTCCGGAGTATTTAGCGCCGGAAATAATTTTAAGCAAGGGTTACGGCATGGGTGTCGACTGGTGGTCAACTGGTATTTTAATTTTTGAAATGAGTGCTGGCTATCCACCATTTTTCGCGTCCGATCCAATGAGAATTTACGAAAAGATTGTTGCAGGGAAATATCGGTGTCCGAGTCACTTTACCGTTGATTTAAAAGATCTCCTGTCTCATATTTTACAAGTAGATGTTACTAGACGGTATGGCAATCTTAAAAATGGAGTCTTAGATTTTAAAAACCACAAATGGTTCCGGGAAGTTGATTGGGACGCTCTCCTGAACATGCGTGTCCAGCCTCCTTTTATTCCAAAAGTTAAACACCCTGGTGATACAACAAACTTTGAAGTCTTTGAAGACGAAAAGATTAAAGAAAGTCCAATTAATTTATACGAGGAAGACTTCGCAGGTTTTTAATTATTGTTCTGGAGTTTAATATTTTATGAGGTTTTAATTTTAGTAACGTGCCATTAAGGATACCTGTAAAAGTTTAATTTAGGTAGGAATTTAAGAAGTTGTGTGTTTTAAGTTATTATTATTTTAATGATATTTTTGTAACAACATCGTCGTATTCAGAAAATATATATTTCATTGTCACCATTTACCTCTTTAGATGACATAACAATAAAAGAAAATAGGTATATATAAAGATACATAGCTTGTTATGTGTTAAAGTTAAAATATACTGCCAAAATATGTTGTCCATATATTGCATAGATTGTTATGTAAATTTAATAATAAGACAATTTTAGTTTTACGACCATTACCTCAAGAACAATAAAAGATAATTAATTCGTTTAAGTGTTATATTGCTAAAACCTATAACATCAAGGACAATCTCATTTTTACAAGTTGTCCATAGAGCACGGAAGTGATAAATAAATATATTGTCTCCACACGGTTTCGAATGTTTGCCATAAATATATTTTATATGCTTTGTATTAGTGTTAAAAAAGCAAAAAAAGTAATATTTATTAAAATTTGCAACTCCTCAGTTCCAATTGACAATATAAGAATATTTTAATATTTAATTATATTAGTTAAACAGTGCACTTAAAATACCTTGCAACAATTTTAAAATATTTTACCTCACCTTTACTCTGACCGTAGTTTGTCGTAAAAGGTGACTATTTCAGATCGCTTCCGATTTACATTTTACTAACTTCCTATGGTCGTTGACACCCATGTGTATGTTAAACAACAAACAATAGGTAAGCCAATGAAAAAATAAAATAATGTACTTACCAACCCGCCACCAGCAGTATACAGCATGAGGGCCACAAGTAGGCCGATATGAGATAAAGCGGCTCTTGGACAAAGGCTTTCCCATCTCGATGGCTTACTCTGCCCTCCCATTAATGCTTCAGTCTCCCATGTGACGCCTTTTACGTTTTTACACATGATTACCAACGATTGTAATCACCTTTCCTGAACTCTCATACTTAAGTTACCTTTAATACAGAGAAAGTATTAAAAATTAAATAGGTCTATTATAAAATATTAATTAATTTAAATTATTTATATCTAACGAGCATAAGTATAAGCTCCTCCAAGTTTGAGATAAAGGTAATGAAAATTCGTAGTAGTTCTTTTTATTTAATATACGAACATTCGTTCACTGAATAAAAACGACAATCTATTACTCATATGCAAAAGAAATAGTTCGGACTTGAAACGAAATCTCAGCGACAAAATATTCTACTTCCTCGGTAACACACTGCTTGAGAATCAACACGTTTTATTTCCGTAAGTTATCAGTCATTCAAATACTCTTAAACGCTTTTCTTCAGTAATTAAAACATTTTGAACTTTATTGTTAAATTTGTTAATATTTTGAAAAACATCACAAATTACGCACACCTATACTTATAAATCGTAATTTTTGGAAGTGAAAAAAACTTTGTTTCATCTTTTGCGTTAAATTGAAGTTTTTTTAACTAAAAGTAATATTAAAAGGATTTCTATTTCAAAACGTCGTGTTAAATGGCAGATAAATTTCTATTTAAATACGCTGAGCTGTTTCATATACGCAGTGCTACCTTTTATATAAATTCGTTATCTACAAACGGTATTTAATCAGCGTTTTCTTTTGGGCTCCTAAGCTTAGGGATTAAATGTACGTAAATGTGCGAAAGCGTTTTCGCAGTTTTGGCCAAAGGCGCAATGGGGCAACCGTGGAATTATAGCCAGTTAGAGTCTGGCATAACTTTATTTCTGCCTCCTCAAAGAGAAAGATTAATGCAGGATTTCCCTACGCTAAAAGAAGAGATTAAAGCGATACAAAATTTGTTAAAATTAATTATCCCTTAAAATATGTTTCAAAATGCAAAACAGTTTTACAACACATTATCCGTACTATTTAAATCAACACTAGTTCTTAGCTATCATGTTTATTTAATTTCGTTATTTTGATTTCTAACAACGGAGGTATTTACTAAAACACATGAAAAAATCTTACTAGGAAGTTTATCAAAGGATATTATTTATTTCATTATAATAATAACTTTGTTATAACTTATAAATCTGTTTAATTTAACTTAAAATCTATATTTCCTTGAATATGCGTGATAATGGTGCCATTAGACTGAAACATTAACTTTTTGTTCAATAGACAATATTATAGCATACGTAATTTAATTATGGTATATAATGAATTTAATTTAATATTCGAATCTATTAAAATAATTGTTAGTTACAATAGGAACGCTTATTTGTTACAAAGCCTTCGTTACTTTTAGGATCTCTTTCAGAAACATCGTAATGGAAATACGAAGTGAAGGATATTAGGAAAACTTACAAAGCGTGTAAATATGTGTATTTAAAACCTGTACCTGAAAACTTGAAAGTCAAATTTTTTGTAAAGTATAAATCTTTGAAAGAAAATGGAAGGTACTTTTCTCATTAATATTATTTGTGAGTTTTTTGGAAATCCTTTTTTTACAGTAAGCCGTTTTTTTTTTGTTAAACGGTACGAATATTATTTCATAAACCTATGATTAAACTGAGGCATATTCTGCAGAAGTAAGCCAATTTCATACTTTAAGAAATATAGTAATAAACAGTTTTGATTAAAATAAACATATTAACATATATAATTAAATATTCTAAGCTTTGCTGCTCCACTATTAATTACAGAGCTTTACTAACGTTGTCTTATCTACAAACCCTTACTTGTCTAGCGAAGTAGATAAATTTCCTTGACTCTATCCCTGTAAGTAAAGACCCCGAGGAATATAAAGGGAGCAATTTATTACATTATTAGCGTTGATATCACATCCTTTATGTATTTATCAAAACTGTTCCGAGGGAAATTAATAATATTAATAGGATTGGTCTTTATAATTCTATATTAATGAAACTAAAATTACATGTTTAATATAATTTTTTTTAAATAAAAATTTTGTGTACTTAAAATAATATGACCCTGTTAAACTTAAGCGTAATTTCAAAAATGTACTATACTATTTCCTACCACCATGCACTGACTTATTTTGTATAATATATTGACACGCTTCGGTAGGAACTGACCTAGATCCATGTTGTTAGGGTGACTTTAAATTGAAGTAGTCACTGCAACATGAAATGTTTATACTATATTTAAATAGTGTAATCCGAAGAAAAAAAGGATATATAATTCGGATCAAAAAAAAAGCATTCGTTATGTTTTATAAATGAAATCAAAAATTTGGACAAAGTTTAAAATAAAATATAAAAATTTATTTAAATTACATTTCCATTAATATCCATCCAATCCATTATAAGAATAGTGTTCAAGGCGAAACTTATTCGATATTCCATTACGGTTTTTGAAATTTTCATCATACATTGATTAAATATTGTACTTTAATTCATGCATAATTCATATATATTATTGCAAATAACCATTTATAAAAATCAAAACGTTATTAACAAACTTACAACACAGTTGTATAATGTACGAGGAGTAAATGGCGATGGTAAATATCTCTATCTCGTTAGTCGACTGTCACGGGATTGGTTGAATAAATATAAAACACGAATAAAGTATTCTCCGGGTGTCACTATGCCCTTGTGGCAGTAAATTTTAACGTTTAGAATAAAGGACTTCTGCCTTTACTTAAATTTCGTACACAGGATGTTCGTAATATTAAAATTTATGTCACAGCAGTAAACCAGAAGGCGTATAATAAAAGCATTTATATTTATGAAAATATCTTCCGCGGCGACCAGGACAAGAACGAACGAACGACGAACTTAAAAACACATGAGGAGCTTTCCTGAATCAATATTAAGGTTAAACTTTTGCTACAAAGCTAATAAAAAGTTTTGGTATTATTAATTATAACATTATTTAAGTTTATGAATAACTAATACAATAATAAATTCATACATTCTGTATTCTGCTATACTTGAGATAGATTAATACTATTAAAACAAAAAACTATAAATTTTCCATTAGAACAAGTTTGCATTACACTATAAAAAGAAAACTAAATGTAAAATTATATTATTTGCTACAAATTTTTATAGTTACAAATTATAATCATCGACATCACTAGGATCAGCACCATAAATAACTTCACAGACAACCATAGTAAAGTTGTAATTTGTAGAATTTATTATTAGACTATCTACAATTTGATTTAATATCAATACTTAATTTTAACTTATCTTTTAAGTATAACTGTCGAGTCTTTACTCTTCGCTGAATATGGTTTAAAATTATGCAACGTTCATGTAAAATTTAAATTTCAATGGTTATTAATACAATTTTAGTTACGATTTGTAAATTTTGATCTGAATATATTTAACAGATATCATCAAAAAGAAAATATGTATACAATTTCTTCCGTTATTAATTATTTTATAAATAATGATTTTTTAAAAAAATATCTATCTTTGTGAATGAAACTTTTATTTTCAATGTTTATCTTAGCAAAATATAAATAAATAAGCACTTCCAAAATTTTATGTAGCCTGCAATGGCGTATGTTACATAAGTTATGAAAGGATAAAATTGTTTGATAAAATCAAGAAAGATTGTCAATTATTGCAAACGTTTAAAAATAAATATTATTGTTTAGCATTTTATGAGAATTAGTACTTAGTTATATATATTTTTCTCGTGAATACTTTTAATACATACCTTAAAGTGTTTTTTTCGAACAGTAACTTTGAACGGCTTAAAAGTCAATGGGAAATGTTTAGGCTATTTTAAAGAATTTATTAACGATCACGTGTCTGCAGTCACGAAGTTCGATCAGAGTGATTCGTAACCGCTCGGAGCGGGAACACAACTTATCCCGACCGACACCAATGGACAACTGGATATGAACAAACCGGGAAGCAAGATAAGCATTGGACATTACAAGTATACGTACTCTTACACGTATATCATTAAAGTTATAAATATTTCTTTTCTGCATTTCATATAATTTAGTTCATCAAATTATTTATCAAAATTTTTTTTTATATTTTAATCTAACTCAGTAATCAAAAAATATTTAAAAACTACCTTGTATTCTTTCCGCAGCAATTATTCACCTGTGCCTTGTGTGTGCCTTTCAAAACAATGATAGAATATAATAACAGTTTTGCTTCTGCCAGGCGCTGATAAATTGATGTTTCATTATTATTTATAGCTTTAGCAATGTAGAACGACACCTAAGACATCGATTAACAAGATATCGCCGAAGACAGATATTATAAATAGCCATAACTGGGGTAATATAGTAGTGAAGACTGTGGGCTCTGCGGCGTACTCATTGGTTGCACGCTAACGTCAGATCTTACCGCGCGATACGATTGCGGGCTATTAAATATTATTAGCGGCAGGCGCTTTTTCCTATTCCTTTTTTAATTGTTAGATCATACGAATTCCGTCACGTGACGCAAAATAGTAAAAACCCAGTGTGAAAAAGCAACATTTTATGTAATAATGAACATAAAACTAAAGTTTATTTTGGTATTTTATAGTAAACCTTAACTGGTTTTACCAAGTACAACACAGAACAAAAATTTTCTTCGTGTTATATTATACTACATAGTTATGTTTAACAATTAATTGCCAGAAGAACTGGCAATTGAATAACTGATGCGATGATGAATAAATAGTTGTTAATTTATAAACAGTTATATATAAGTATAATATTAAAACAGTTTATATTGACTAAAGAGTATTGAAATTATTGTGCTGATATATTCTCATTCATTATACTCTAAAAATTACATCAGTTTTAAACCGGATCAAAAAAAATCTTTTGTCTTTATTTTGGCATTCATTTGATCAACAAAACACCGATGCCACAATCATTTATTGACAGCATGAACATTCTGCTGGCACCGACCTGTATGAATACAATCAAATGTTTAATTCTGTTTCACATCAAAACATGGAAACGTTTCGACACAAAAAACGTTAAGCAATTCTTTTTGCATCATTATTCAGCGCCATGCGAAAGAACTATTAGTCTTAAGTTAGCCTAATACGGTATTTACTACAATATAAATACTTTGAGTGTTCCTGTACAATTTCTGTTTAATATGTTTTAAAAAAAAATCTATATTATTTACAAATACCTTTTTAATGTATTGTATTTTGTTTATAAATTAATGAACGACATTCGAAAAGTATAAAAGGTATGGGTACCAAAATATGTAATGAAACAAACTTTTGTATTAAAAAAATTTGCGGTTAAATGACCATCAACCTAATAATATTTTATTGACATTGCTTAGTGCTTATTACAAAATGTCTCTACGAATAAACACAACAAACGACAATCATTCAAACTTGTGTTTAATTTAGCTTTTGTGTGAAAAACTCTTGAATGTTTATTGAAATCATTTTTGTAATAAAATGTGGGAAACGTTTCGCACAGTGACATAAGGAACAAAGGCTTATTGTCTGCTGTAAAGTTCATCGGCAAGTTTATTTACAAAGAATTGAACCTTTCCTGTTAAAATTTGATTTGTGGAAATAAACAGTTTAAACCACACAGAGCTTTTTATACTGAATGATAATATTTCCTGATAAGGTTAAGGCCAATGTAAATTGAGACTGATACATGAACAATCTCAACCGAGAATACAAATACAATATTGTTTACGTTCATAACGGGGAAAACCTTTATTTAAGTTTTAAAACATGCTGCTAAGTTACTTGCTATTTGTACATTAGAATCATTAATAACGTAATTATTTTAAACGTCACTAATAATTATTAATGTCACTGACCTTCTGACCGAGTCAAGGAATAAGAATAATTTCAACATGATATTTAATCCATTCGCCATCTCAATGGTCTCTGCTGCTGCTCAAGATTCTGCTACCAAAATGAAATGTAAAAACATTACAATATTTCAATATGAAGGGCGATGTAGCCAGTAAAATTACAGGGACATCGATATTAATTGCCTTTTATGACGTACATGCTGCAGTATTGTAGAAATAACTAGCAACATGTTTTATTACGTGTAATTCTTTTTTCTTATTACGTGTAAGTATTCATATAATTAAGTAGACTTTTTAAATATAATTAAGTAAACTTAAACTAAATTTCTTTTTTCGTAAAATTATCGTATTCTTCAAGAAACAGGTTGATAACTTAAAGTTTTAAATTGAGGTGAGCTAATGTATTTTGAAATCGATCAAAACCTGAACTGACCCTGATATCGAAATAGAGAACATAATCCATAATACTTCATTTAATTAACATATTTGACTACAAGTCTTAAAAATTTACTAACACACTAAGTAACCAATGTTTTTCTTCACTAGTATTGTTTGAAAACGGTTCAATGAAGTTCTGACTTCCTTTCATTATAATAATCACACAATAAGGTATAAGCCAGATTGAAACGTTTTTAAAAATTATCTCCTTTTATGTAATTTACAATTTTCATCTAAATATACACATAATGTAGATACAAGGACTTGTCTACTTCATTCAGTATTGTTTATAGAATAATTTTTACAAAGCTGTTATTAATTTTACAAAGGATATTATTAGTGGTACTATATAATTAATATTCTAAACCGTATTCACTTGAACAATAACAAAAAAAAATTAAAACGATACTACATTTTTTAAAATCCAGGAATAAAGAAATGGAAACAGAAAAGAATCCTGGTCGTCCTTGCCGAGTAGTACCGAGCAAATAAATGGCATTGCTAATAACCAATCGCCAATTGGCAATGTACATATAATTAGTAATAAATTATATAGGCAAGGCTTATCACCGCTAACTGCGACTCCCCGTGTTGTCTTCTACACCCTTCCAGGTGCAGGTGGATTGGCCTCTCCACAGACGCTGCATCGCCTGGAGTGATGAATTTGAAGTCATGAACTTGCCCAGAACTCATAATCCACTCTCGACCGCATCGACTATATCCTCAGGAATGAACTGGTCACTACGTGAGGATTTAATTAAGGTTGCAGGAGCTGCCGACTTGTTCAGGTTGGACCCTACTGTCGCCTGCGGTACTTCAATCCGTTGCCTCTTCCGCCATCAATCGTCGTACCAAAGTCCATCTTCTCCGCTGATGATGCCGTTGAGGTCTTCACCCGTAACCCTGGGCACGGGCTCTACGTTATACCCCGTGAAACTGGGTCCCTGTCGAACTTAGCCACCAGCACATCCCGGCCTACTGAAGTGTGAGGTGCCCAACCCCGCGACGAGGACGCGCTGGACAGGAATTACTCCGGTGGAGATAAAAAAATGGTACTTTGATCACCCCGGGGCCAGGTTAAATGTTCGTCTGATGCCGAAACTAAAGGC
>DWHU01000502.1:0-18283 GCA_018247975.1 Parides photinus | reverse complement strand
CCAGCGTGGTGGATTATGGCCAAAAACTCTCTCCATTAGGAGAGAAGGCCCCGTGTCCCAACAGTGGGAACATTCAGCAGGTTGAAAAAAAAATACAAAATTCGATACAACTTACCAATAACTTGGTCAAACATAAGCCTCCGTATAAAGCTCTCATTCTTCGGACTAGAAGACAACGTGGATCTATTCTTTCTGAACGACGCGTTTTTCTTACTGTTCCGTTCGTACACATCGATCTTGAATTCGCACCTACATTTGCTCGCTCTGTCCCAGATCTCTGAGCACTCAGTCTCGGAGATCGCAGGGGCTTTATTCTCATCCGCTTCTGTCAGCTCCTCACAAATGAAACTGGCCAAGCACCTCACATGGTGGTCGATCACTTGTGATATTTTGACTCTACTCCGATACGCACAGGGTTTCCGATCGTCGTCCGAACTAAATATATCATCATTGGGACACTTTAACTTTATCAGAAACTCTGCCAAGTTATTCACATCGTCCAACTCTTTAGTCTGCTGCTTAAGCTTGAACACCACCAGCTGAGCGAGTCGCGAGTGTAGCAAAGCAAAGTCTATAGATTGAAATCTCTCGTCGTCCATGTATGTGAAGATTGTGTGTTGCAAATGCTTGGCTTCTGATTTAAGTGACTCACCCGCCACTTCCGGTTCAGCTGTGAGAGAAAAGACCAACGCATCCGCTATTCGTTTCGCAAATACCTGACATGTCCTCTCTATGCAAAGGAGTTGGTTTACGGTATGATTGGTAGGTGGCAAGTCTCCATTCACAAGGATAGGTTTAAGGGTCGGTTGCCTACAAAGACGTTGCCGAATGGGATCCGTCTTCTTCCAATGCGCGGGTCTATCAGACGATATCGTGCAGCTCTTCATCGCCACACATAGGTCTGTCATAGGGCTCAAGGGCGATTCCTTGACAGAGCTTCGCATCTGGTTCCCCAGATTTGTTCTAGATAGTGACATATCTTCTGTCGCATTCAGGGATTGGGCACAGCTGTCACTATAGGCGAAGGTGGCCGCGCAAATGTATTTATTTTCAAGATACTTCTCTAACATCGTCAGACCCTCATGACTCCTCAGGTCCGTGAAAGTGTCTAAGAAAGGCCAGTACTCTTTCCAACCAATATTCATTTGCTCAGCTAAATTCCTGTCAATGTACATGATGACAAATATAAATCATATACACATTTAAGACGTCATAAACAATTGACATGTATTCAGAGAACTAACCTGCCAACAGATTCTAATCCTTTACTCATCTCCGCAAGCCTGAAGCAGGCTCGGGGCGGCGTCTTCCACCTCCGTCGGAACGAGTCCGCATCTTGAGACGCCATCGGACCCGCGAAGGCGCGAATCTCGTAGCGCGGACTCAGCGGATCGACGTTGATTTCCTGATCACACGTAATGTAGTATTAATATGTTAGGACCCCTAATATATGAAGACCGATGACTTGCATCAGTTCCCAGTCACACGATTCTGCATCGCACCAAATCAACAGTACGTGCCTGGATATTGTACACCGAGACTGTTGGTCACTCCGGGTCCCACGGGAAGTAAAGAAGGGGACATCAGTCACTCAACACCAAGTTGAATTGACCTATCTTAGATTAAGTTATTTTGTAATTGACTTTAATTAAATAAAATTAGTTCTTTTTGCAACCTTCAGATGGAGCCCATGTAATTAATATAAAAAAAAAACTTAAAACGCCATACAACAATAATTATATAATAATAATAAACATCGCCATGATGAAATGGTGCTATTATTAGTGAATTAATTTTTTTTTCCACATGTACCTATTAAATTAAAAATAGTATTTTTTGAATAATTTGTGATTTTCTTTACTATTACCCATATTGATTACCGTCATATTCTTGTACCTAGTGAACGTCTCGTGACTTTAAATAAATATATTGTGTTTACCGGCGGTAAAGCAGGTGTGAAAGGGCGACCGATGGTCGGCTCCATGCTGCCATCCTCTGAATGCAGCACTGGCACATAGAATCGCTCCTGCAGCATGGAGCGAATATTGCGCGCCACTTCCGGCGATGCGTTTGATGCACGGTTGCAGATTATCTGTGAAAATAATTATTATTGATAACATTCTAGTATTATCATTTGGATTGTGGTAGGTTTTTTCAAATCCGCTTGACAAGCTTCATTTCAAATTCACATACTGTTAAACGACATCAAACCCGTCGACAGTAAAGCTCGCTCAGAATACTACAGCTATTATGACAGCATGTTTATGAACAGCTACTAGTAGGACGTATTTGCAATAACTTTACCACCATCGAAATCCCTGAAACGAAATAAGGATGAGAAGTGAAATGTTTTACTGTCATCATACTCACATCTTTCGGTTGTTCGCCGTATTTATTGACAGCTTGCATGTTACATTGGGGGAATGCAGTCAGCACGTCAACCACTGCTTCGGCTCCAAACTTAGCAGCGAAGTGAAGTGGAGTTTCATTCATGGCTTTGTCCGGCGTATTCAGATACCGGTCCACTAAAATCCCCGAGAACTCCTGCAAAACAAAATAAAGATGTATATATAAGTGAAACAATTGTTTACTTGATGAGAAGGGATACTTACACCGTTTAATAAAAGTATAGCGCTTGTTACATGACATACAAATTGCCGCATTGCGATGTAAAATGTATTGTTGCAACAGTAATTTTCACAAATTCTGTATTTTATGGTCTGAATATAAATATTATTTTACTACGTATTATCTTATGAAAACGTGATGGCTCATTTTATAAGGCGAATGCGCTATACGTCTCGAGGAGGCGCGGGTTCAATCCCCACTAACAAGGCTTAAGCTTCCGGTGAAGGAAAACACCGTGAGGAAACCGGATATGTGCCAAGGAACAACTTTTATAAGTAAGTGACATCTATAAACCCGCACTTGGGCAGCGTGGTGGATAAATGGCCAAGTTCTCTCATGTGAGAGAAGGTCCCAAGTCCCAGCAGTAGAAACATTAAGTGGGTTGTTTACTAATATTATATTTTTGCACTTGTTATTACTATTTCTCTACTTAAAGTGGGAGAACTAACCTTACAAGCCTCGGGATCCGCGTCTGTCCCGTATAAGGTTTGTACAAACAAAGGGTTGCCAACTGTAGTCAGAATTAAGTTACAAATCTCCGCATTCATTGATTTTGCAGAGACATGTAATGCATTATAACGAGATCCTTCCTGTAAACAGAACATGTTATTATTCCCTTTACATTCTATCATTGCCCATTATTACACATATTGCCCTTTACATCTTAAGATATACGTTAAATTTAAGTCCATTTTTCTATGTAAAAGACCCGTCTTATACTACGAAAAAATAATAGGTATTTTTGTTCTAAGTAATGCTTGATTTTGAAAATGGCTAACTTTTCTAGACAGTTTTTCGTTTTATAACGGATTTACTTTTACATCAATCTCATACAACATAGCAGTCCAAAATCCAGGCCACGCAATCAAGTTTATCTCATATTCATTAGTTCTTTTAAAATGTTTTAGTTAACCCTACTACATTATATCAGACCTGCATAATGGCAGGAGTATTCCCGCTGCTGACGAGGTAGCGAGGATTGTCCCAAATCCTATCGCGAACAGTTACTGTCAGTCCTGCTTCTATTGCCTTCCTTAACGACACCATATCTTGTGGAGATGGCGCTTTGAATGGATAGGGCTTTTCTCCCATTAAAGCTAAAATAAACCAAACAATTCATTTGTTATAAACAATATTTGTTTTATTCGACGAGACAAGCAAAATGTGAGGGTAAAGATTTAAGGTTAACTTTTACGCCTGCCTATAACATGTGGTAGTAGTACCCCAGATTATGTAACAATGTCTAAGTTGTAACTGGCGATATTAATTATCGTGATGTAATATTATATCGCTCCAAGATGAATGCTACAAGGTACTATGTAAATATCTTAAGAAGCCTCATACTACTGTAAATTAAGGATATCTGATAAATTGAATTTTATGGGTGCTGAACGTTATCAAGGAGAAAACTAATTTTTATTCCTTTGAGTTAACACTTATTACTATATTACATTTACATGATCACAAATAACAATGAGTTTGGGCATGGCAAAGCATGCCTGCGGCATGCCTATCAAGGTATTTTTACAATATGATGTTACTTAGATTACATACTCTTCAAAACTACCAGCCTACCCAACTACCCAACTCCATAAAAAAATACTTAAACACCAAGCAACCAACACAGTCATGCATAGATTAGATTTTTTTTTTATTTATGATAAAAAAATTACAGCTCTTGTTATGAAAGCAGCAGTGGGAACATTAAGTGAGCTGTTAAAAGTAACAATTATAAAATTAATGATTATGGACTAGTACAATCTCATTTGCTTGTTTATCTATTCAAGATCGTTAATTACTCAATTAACCTTGTGCATGCCTCCACGAACTTTGATAGCCAGGTGTGGTTAATTAATTACAACCTTATTGCCTTTTATTGGAAACATTAACTAGATTAAAAATATTGATAATATTCAGCCTTATTTAGTGAAGAGCTATACTTAATATAAGAGACAGACAGACTTATAATCTTATATTTTATACCAATTAGATTGTATATCTGTTTTACTGCCAAGTGTGACAGCGACTATATCTTTGTCTACATTAATAAAAAAAAACCATTTCAAGTATTTTTTTACCATACAGTAAAACATGCTATATAATCAACGGTTGGTTAATTATATGCACATTCATATCAATGTTGATTTAGTTAAGCCAATAAACATCATATAAGAGAATCGTTGCATCAAAACAGGTAAATGATAAAGAAAAATGGAACCTTTGTGTAATTTTGTAGTGACCAGACACTAGGAAGGAAGGTAGATTTAATTATGAAGCACAATAAATTTGTAAACAAGGTTGTATTAATTATCTAATTGAATTATCAGTCGTAATTATTAAAAATTGAAGTCGTGATAGCCAAGTGCTTTGGGACTTCGGCCTCCGAATCGAGGGTCGCGGGATCGAATCCGGCGCGCACCGATGACTTTTCTGAATTATGTGCGCTTTAAGAAATTAAAAATCACTAGCTTTACCCGCCAACCCGCATTTGGCCAGCGTGGTGGATTATGGCTAAAACTCTCTCCATTAGGGAGAAGACCCCGAGTCTCAACAGTGGGAACATCAGAGGGTTATAAAAAAAATATTAAAAATAACAATAAAAAGATAACAAGATATTATAAATGTTGATCTGTGCCCACCATCGATTTTATAATTCAATAATCTACAGGGCCCTTCATACTGGAACATAGTGCATGTTTGTAAAATACTGTATGGCAGCAGAACTATGTGTTGAGCTCCAGTAACATGAACCTATTATTTTAAAATCACCATCAAGAGCCTGTAACTGTCTGATACTAATGCACATTATCATAATGCTTATGCATATAGATTTTGTGCAATTTTGTTATTTACAAAATAAGTGTAATTGAATATTAATAAACAGCAAAACCATTAAAATGCAATAAATTTTAATTCTTGTTATGTGGCATGATATATTAATTATTGTAGTTATTTTTTAAAATTAATGCTTACAATTCCCATTTCCATCATATGCATCTACTGGCTCAGCTCCTTTCAGTGCAAAGGAAACTGCATCTTGATGGTTCCTGAACATCTTAAATCTTGCTGATTTATATCTACGCACCAGCTCCAAGGCTTCTGATTTATTCTCATATACATGTAAAGCTTCTGGGGAAATCAATTTTACATATGTGTCAATTAAAAATTTTAAATGCTACTAACAAATATGGTGTTAACTAATGTACCAAAAGATTCTTAATGACTAACATCTTACGAAATCATATTTTAATAAGAACTATTTACTATATTTAAAAAAACATTTAGATCCAAAATGCATTTAAACAAATGCATTTCTAAAAACAATTCAAAAGATTAACTGTTGTTGTACAATCTCAACACATAATTTCTATGAAAAAACATTCACTTCATAACTAATTAAGACAAAGACAATTATATTTTATGCTAAATTTATTCTTGAATATAAAAAGTCATCTTGACCTATTTTTTTAAGATAAGTAAGCATATACTTTAGATAACAAACAACATAAACCATTTATCATTGTTATTTTATTTAGCAAATAGATCCTTATCATAATTTTGTATAAATATATATTGTGAGTAATCCATTAGTTTTTGAAGTACAAAAGGTTTAATAATACTAATTGGAATCTCATAAAAAACTATGATAAAAATAACACCATGTTACACCATTATTCATATGCACAATTTAAGTTTTTATGGGGAACCCAATGCTTGTTTACTAATAAGTACAATGTTTTAAGAATGCCAATGGTCAATATTGTAAAAAAGGGCGGCAAAGCTTATTGCAGTTAACAATAACAGAAATTTGTTATATTTCAAAACAAATTTTTACATTGTGACTTGTTTTAAGAGTTAAGTATATAGACACTAACTAACATTACAGCTTAATACGGGTGCACAATACTTGAATACTTATTTAATTTATTATTATAGATGTTTAAAAAACCTAACCACATCCTTATACTAATAGTAACTAAATTACCTTCATCTGGGCCCTTTTTAATTTCACACGGAATATATACTCCATAGTATGTTGTATTTGGCTCAGGTGCAGTAGGGCTTTCTGAACTATGTCTCTTACTTAATGAATCTAGACGAAGAAATCGGCTAAATAAACGAATAGCCCCGTCTTTTCTTTGAGGCGGCGACAGCGTAATTTCTTCTTTCATTCCACCGATATCTTTGCATCCCGGAATTACCACAGTTTTCGACATTTTGGTCTCGCTAGAAATAGTAAACAAAATAAAACTTCTATTGTTTGTTACGGAAACGGAAAAATAGTTTGCGTTTACTATTTACTATACCTTAACATTATAGGACGTCATAAAACCATAATTGAAGATTTAATATCGATTGGTATTCTTTTATTTAGAACATGTTCAACCAAATTTAACGAACAATATAATCACAGATATATTTGAATGAAAAAAATAAAAGCGTTAGTGGAACGATCGGTGACGTTTTCACTTGACGTAGCTGGTACATACAGATAAAATATTACATTAACTTCAAATTGAGCAAACAAATATTATTTTGAGTTTAAAATTATTCAATTTTTTAATACTATAGTATATCGTTTGCTTAAATTACGTCTTACGTCTCGTAAATTTAAGCAAAAAGTAAATTTAAGCAACTGAGTATATGTATATTATGACATGTTTGTATTACAAATCATAAACAGAAAACCATACATTAAACGTTAATGTAAAGATATTCCCTAATTATTTAGAAGACCGTTTACTTTACAGTAAGAGATATGCTTGCATATGATACAGCAACATATATTATTCGTCGCTCTGAAACATATTAAGTTTCATTATTTTAGTAAATTCACTATATACAGCATCTTCTAAATCGGAACTAAGTGCGTCTGTAAACATGATTGCACAGTACCATTTGTCAGCAGAAACTTTTTTCAACCTACTATCTGTTCCCAATGCAGGGATTCGGGGCTTTCTCTCATAATGAGTATTTGGCCTTAATCCACCAAGCTGGCCAAGTGCGGGTTGGTGGATAAGCCAGTGATATTTAATATCTTATAACGTACATTAACTCAGAAAAGTCATCGGTGCGCGCCGGATTTGATCCCGCGATCTCCGAACGGAGGCCGAGGTTCCAAACCACTTGGCTATCATGACTAGACAGCGGAAATAGATGCAATAAATAATTGTATGACAATCTGCCAAGAATTAAAAATTATGTTTAAACAACTGGTTCTGTTCATTATGTGATTGTGGACATAAACTTTAATTTATTTTTATAAACATTTTGCAAACAGTTTTCGATAAAAGAGGCCAAACACTATTTAAGTCAGGTTGATGAAGGTATCTATTAAAATTTAAGGGCCGTGGCCTCCTTTTGTGAGACCATCATGCTCTGAAAGGAGACAGCTGAGTGGGATCGAGAGAGACCAGATCCCTCTCGAAGACAAGGCCAGATAAGGCCAGCGCAGAAACCCGACTCGCAACGGACGGCTCTCCAGTGAACGGTGTTCTTCTACCATAAAGTAGGTCTTCATAGTCGCCGGTGTTAGGGCACCCTAAACTTCCAACAGCGACTCTGAGGCGGACGATGAGCCGACGTGGTTTTGAACCATAGATACAACGCGGCTTAGGGGTGGCGCTCACTCTGGTGTGGGCTATCATAATAGCACAGCGTGAGGGGTCGCGTGATTTACCCCTGACGCAGTTACAGGGGCCCCTCACGAAATGCGAAAATCACCTACGAGTCGGTTTTAGTATCTTACATAACCCTGGCCTTCCCCCCAGAAGACAGGGTGCCTTTTCGAAGATTTCCCTCCTAACAGATTCCCGCCTTGTGTATGTTAGGCGTGGACAAGCTGAAATTATTACTTTAAGTATTCATTAAAAGGTTAAAACTATTTTCGAATATTTGAGGGTAAGCCTCAAATTTGAAAATGAAATAATGTCTTTTAAAAATTTGTACTACTAATCTATTTTATATACTTTAATGGTAGTTTATGCATCCATAAAAAGCTTTTAACAAAATAAGGTTTCATTAAAACACAAAGCAGAATTATTTCAAAGTTGTTTTATTTAAGAGTTAAAAGTTTTAAGCTTCTTTTTTTTCTTATTAACTTTAGGTACACTGTTATTTAGAGACGCTGATGTCAAAGTTTTCTCAATTGTATAAGCATATAAATTAGCATTGATTTTTTTAAGTTGGTCTAACTCTTCTTTCAAGGACAACTCTCTATTTTTATATTCCAATTCTAATTCTTGCAAGGGCTTATTTGGTTCGTCATCCAGATTTTGGGGTGATGGCCAAAATTTGATATTTTTGTTAACTAATATATCCAATTCTGTAATTTCATCACTATCTTTCTCCAAAGTTCTTTCTAAGCTATGAAGTATTACTCTTGGTTTAAAATCTTGTTTATATATAGTATTAGGGTTAAGGACATAATAGGCATTTGTAATTGGACCTTTATGGCGCATTATTCTTATTGGCTGTGTACTTTTAATATGCCATAAAATAACTTGTTCATCATTTGAACCTGACATTAAAGTTTCACCATCTAGAGAAACTGATAAACAAGTAACAGCTTTTGTGTGAGATAAAAATTTAGTACTGTTTTCATCAGACATCAATAAGTCTTTATTTCTAACTGGATTTTTCAGGCTTAACTGATATATCGCACCTTCTGAGCTTCCTACAAATACATTCAATTCTAATACATCAGCTACAATTGATGACAAAGATACATCAAAAACTATATTTAATAACATATCTCCTGTGGTTAAGTCATAAATTTTGCATGTTCTGTCACTGGATACAGTACAAAGTCTGCCCAAAATGCCTGATTTACTTACATACAAGTCAGTAACAGGTAAAGAATGATCAGAGATTATATACACAGGGTCATGCTGACCAGCAATAGATTGATTGACTAATTCAACTTCAGGGTGAGTGGCAATGGCAGCTAATGACCAAACCATTACCATACCATCTTCAGCAGCGGATACAAAATAACGCCCATCATTTGTAAATTTTATCAAATTAACTTTTTGATAATGTCGATTTAGTATGGTTAATAAATTGCCAGATGCAATTTGCCACAGATAAATTTTTTCGTCGATACCAGCTACACAATATGTTCCATCATTGGTAATTGAAAGAGCGTTTGCTTTGCCGGGTAAAACGAAACGCATGCCTTGTACAGTCTGCTGAGAGTTCAAAGGCCAGACGTGGAGAATCGGCTTAGTTTTTTCAACAGCAGCAATATAATCACCTCCAATAAAAGAAAGTGTCTTCATTTCAGCTGTTCCACCGCCCTTGTAGGTCATAAGACTTGCCCCTGTGTGAGGATCCCAAACACAACATTTCCACATAGTATTATTCGAGTCGCTAGTCACAAGCACTTCTAATAAATTTGCCATTTTTGTTTGGTGCTTTCCAAGATATATATTTTAATACCTTAATATTGTTGAATAATATTAATAAACATTTCTTTGCTACTATCAAGAACTAACACCATGTGTCTTTAATTTGAAATTGTTTTCCCAGATGACATCTGTGAAATTAATTATTGCCAGTAAAAGAAAAAAAAAATTGTTAAAATTGTTATTAAAACTACACCTAGTCTATTTAAAAGCCACAATTTTAAATTTCTGCTATGAGTTTAAATTAAAAAAAAAATTATAGACATTATTTTAACATAATTATTTTATATGAATTAAACATTTGACAGCAACTATTTCAAGTAGGAAATTTTATAATGTCTGGCGGTTGGCTTATTTGATATCGCTTGTCTATCGTTTCTACCAATGAGCGAATCGGACATTGAAAGTTCATTGGTGGAAGAACATCATGTTGTATTTTGACATGTGTTGCGAAGTTCTGCGTCAGTGACAAAAATTGTTAGTAATTTTATTGTGTGTTTTATTGTGATTTATATTGAAACAGTAATTCAGCAACATGTTTAAAAAGTAAGTATTGTACTTCGCGCATAAACATAGTCATTAAACTATTAAAATCGTTTGTAGGTTATGTAGATTTGTAGTTTACGTCAAATAATCTATTGACGTAACTCAACGTAAACCAATAGCAAAAACGGTTTTCTGATGTACATTGTTGCCAGTTTTTAAAAATAGTGTTGTAGAATAATTTATTATTTACAATAGCTAATGCGATAATATGCTTGCTTTAGTGTTATTTTATGTCTTAAGTAGTATTTATTACGTGGCAATGTGTATCAAATACATGTTACATTTTTATATTTGTATTGTAAAGAATGACGATAAAGAGCCTTTCATTCTTACATTAATGAAAATTCTTTTTTCCAGTTATCGGTTAAAATTTTGCTTCGTGTTACTTTTTTCCTACTAAATGATCCTTTTTTGGGACATTGCGCTAAAATCACTAGTTTTTTTTTATTTATTTAATATACTGTAGGTATTTAAACTTAACTAATACAATTTTATGTCGTAAAATTAATATAAACAAATAAATCTTTATTTTTTTTGTGTCCAATGACCTTACTTTAAAAATATTAACAATTGTAAGTTTATTTTAATATCAACAATAGCACGTTATAACGCTTATTCGCTTATGAGTTCACTTCACTATAGAATGTGGTGACACGACAAAGGATCGTAAAAATCTCTAGTGCAAATCGAAAGCTGTTTGAGAGAGATAGATATATACGAACGAATGTGATTATTGGTTTCGGTCGACACTTGGACAGTTCTTTGCAGCTGGTCTAAATTGATTGTTGTTTCACTGTGGCGTTTCTACATTTTTCATAATAAAATTATCTTTAAAAAAACTAGCACATTTTCTAATAGAATATTTGTGAGTACTGTTTGTGAGTACTACCTGTTTGTGAGTTTAACAAAAGACATTGTGTGCGTCGTGTTTGGATTTCATGACGTAACTGGATTCTCGCAACTCGAATAACTGTTCCTTCGTTTTTAACGAAGGCCGTGGCGGATGCGAAAACTATCAGTGTAGTCGGTTGCGTACAACGCAAAGATGTGGGAAGTGGACTCTGACACGGGGTCCCACAGCGCCTCGTCGGACGGTTTACGTAGACGACAAGGATGGGACCCCGAGGCCGAGAGTCTTGCTTCTCAGATGGACGAACTGGACGAAGTGCTAGCCGAGGAAGAAGAAGGATGCCCGTTGCCCTCCACGCCCGAAGATCAGCATCTTTTAGATGCAGAGATGGCTGAAGTATTAAAAGCAGGTGTCTTGTCCGATGAAATTGATCTCGGAGCTTTAGCGCACAACGCCGCGGAGCAAGCAGAGGAATTTGTTCGCAAAGTTTGGGAAGCTTCATGGAACGTCTGTCACTTCAGACATTTACCGCGTTGGCTACAAGACAATGACTATCTTCATAAGGGACATAGGCCGCCGTTGCCATCATTCAGCGCCTGTTTCGCATCGATATTTCGTATTCACACTGAAACTGGCAACATCTGGACTCATCTACTCGGATGTGTAGCATTCATTGGCGTCGCAATATATTTTTTAACGCGGCCGTCCATAGAAATACAAATGCAAGAGAAAATGATATTTGGAGTGTTCTTTATCGGTGCTATAGTGTGCTTGGGTTTTTCTTTTGCATACCATACCCTTTACTGTCACTCAGAAATGGTAGGCAAGTTATTCTCCAAGTTAGACTACTGTGGCATAGCATTGCTGATTATGGGATCATTTGTTCCATGGTTATATTATAGTTTCTATTGTCACTACAGACCTAAAATAATATACTTATCTGTAGTGGTTGTTTTAGGTGTATTATCCATTATAGTATCTTTATGGGATAGATTCTCAGAACCGCGTTTGAGACCTCTTCGTGCTGGAGTATTCATGGGCTTTGGACTCTCTGGTATTGTGCCAGCAATTCACTATGGTATTACAGAGGGTTGGTTCAGTCAAGTCAGTAAAGCATCATTAGGTTGGCTTGTTCTTATGGGTCTTCTCTATATTTTGGGGGCAATGTTTTATGCCCTTAGAGTTCCAGAACGGTGGTTCCCAGGAAAATGTGACATTTGGTTCCAATCTCATCAAATTTTCCACGTGCTTGTCATTGTAGCAGCATTTGTTCATTACCATGGTATCAGTGAACTAGCATCATATCGTGTCACTGTTGGTGAATGTTCAATGCCCCCATCATCAATTGCGTTCTAACCACATACCACCACCAAATGTGATTATAGACCATAGATAATTTTAAGTAGAATGCAGATTATCAATAGTTTCATTATTTCTTTTACTTATTGAAATTTCTTTTTATGATAATATTTTGGTCATAAAGAGGTTGTTTTTAAAATGTGACATATTTTTTATAATCCACAAATTATAAGATTTGTTTTTAAATTTGGGTTGATGATTTGTAGTTTCCATTGATATTAAAGAAAGTGGGTAAATTTTCTGGGAAAGATGTTTGTTTCAGAACCTAATTTTTTTTAATTTATTTGTTTAATTTAGATGAATAGATCAATATTACTTAAAATTTTATGTTTTGCACTTGAATTAGAACACAATTTTTAGGCTGTACTTTTGTTCACATGTACTTATAAGTTATTTAATATTTACTTTCTAATTGATACTATTGCCTAACTTATTCAAAACATTAATCCTAACTTTTAAAACAGTTTTCAATTGTAACTGTACTGTTATTGAATAATTTAATATCATTGAGAAAGCATTAATAAGTAAGTACTTATGTAGGATTACTACAAGTGCTTCTTTCATATCATTGGTATAATTTTCTGTTTTCATTTCAATATTGTTGGTTTAATGAAAGTTAAAATACATTGAATGTCTGTAATATATTACAAAAATCAAACTTTTCCTTTTTTAATTATAAAGTTTCTTAATTTTATTGCACTCACATTTACATGATAACTAATGACTAAGTAATTAAAATAAAACTTAAAATAAACTAAGCCATTTTTATACAAATATAATTAGTTTTTTATACATTCCATCACATTTCAGTCCTATATATAAAACAGTAAAGAATTTGTTTGAGATTTTTTTTATTGAGCTAACTAATTTGGAAGTTGTTTTACTGGCATTCTTCGAAGGTCTGCATTAGTTTTAAAGTACACATTAAAAAAATATTCTAAATTGTTGTAAGTGTTCATAAGTGTTAATAAAGATTTTATCAGAAAAAAGTGATGGTACTTATTTATATTGTGAAAGTGAGAAAACCATTATCAGTATAAGATGAATACAAACCAAGCACTATTTTCATTGCATTAATTAGGATAAAGTAGAAAAGATTTATTTCTATTTTTATGCACTGAAATATCAAAAAGATGAAACCAATTGGGATTGTTTTGGGCTGGAGTTTGAAAATAATGAAGGTATTTTGAAATTCATTATTGGTAAATTAAAACATAACATTTTTTTTTTTCAAATCAAGTAATTGACAATGAAAGACTATATTTTTGGGTAGACATTTTTATTGCAGTCATTAATTTTGAACCTGTTGAATTCCTATTGTATCCTGCAAATATTCTGATTTCAAATTTAGTGTATAATGTACAGTAAGTTAATGATAAACCAAAATTTTGATATGTATACTTTTAGAAGATAAAAAAGTTTAATAAATGCATGTACCTTATCTGTTTTCATTGTTGCTTGTAATTTGTTATATTTTTTGAAGATAATAGTATGTCATTGCAATAAATAATAAAAATAAGTGATGTGTGTATTTTATTTAAAACATGATCATTTTAATTAGTTGAAATATGAATTTTATTTCTTTTTCACCACTTCCAGAATTGATTAAAAAGGCAATGTGTCTATTTGTATTGATTTAAGTTTTAAAATAAAAAATAAGTTTATCTTATAAGTTTTGTTGAGTTTTGTACATAAAAAGTTCTAAAGAAATATACATTTATGTTTATTACTAGATAACTGCAGCACTATTATATTTCTATACTGTTTAATTGATAATGCAAATTGTAGTACATTTATTCAGTTCAGCTCTATAAACCGGCACATTTTGTATACGTAGGAAATAAACACATGAATATTGATTTATTTCGTTGTTTCATGTGTCCCTAATTCATTAGTTCTAGGACAATATAATTATCATTGTGTTATTGTCGGTCGTATATGCGATTAATCATAATCAAGACTTGGTTTCCGTTGTTATACATAGGACTCTTCAAATGGGGTCATTTGTCATACTAGTTAGGGAGTGTTTGCTAGTAACTCACCCAGAAAAACAGAGTCATTTCTTTGAGTTTTTTTCCATAGTTGACTACATAGCACTCCGAGAATAGTTTTTTTTTATTTCTTTTTGTATGTTGATATCCACTCGTTCTGTGAAAAAGAAGATAATCAGCGGCTTAGGGTCGGGAGTGGCCGAGCACGGAAGGTGCCCGGCCTGTAACCTCCCCTTTATGTAGCAATGCTCGAGGGCTTGCTCAGAAGCCTCGGCTCGGGCCGCTACTTTATTTTATTTATTATTCACCGGCTTGGGAGAATAGAGTGGTGGTAGAGATAGTCTGATATCTCGATCGGTATAACAAAAGCTATCTTATTTAGACGTATTTTTTTTGGATCAATAACCTCTGATTTGATTTAAATTGTCGATAAACATTTAGAAGAATATAACCATGCAAAAAACGACACGGATTAAATTAACGTCATATAAAAACCTCGAATGTAGGTAGGTAGACATTTGCATGTGTAATGATTATTTTGCAAGATAATGTTGGTGTACTCGGACTAACGTGGACTGAGACTGAACTAGGTTAGATCGGTTAAGCGGTTTGCATGTCATGCTGTCCATGTGTTGCATGATTACAAATGCGTTCAGTTTGGGTTCAGTGCGGTACTCACTGGTACCAATCGATATTATAAGACCTTGCAACTAGCTGGTGTGTCTGGGATCCCACGGTTACTAGACTATGTTGTTTTCAATATAGTTGTAATATTAAAGACTTCGATATAATAATTTTCACAATTTCTAGTAATATTAGAAAAGGGCGCCTAAGTACGAGCACAGACATAAAATATTTTCCTTGTCAAAAATATTCGAAGATAATATAAGTACGATACAAATAGATAAAATAACGATTTCATCATCAACAAATTTATATTTGTGTAAATTACTTTTTCCTATATTGTAGTTGTGTTAGTAGTAGGTGCCAATAACATGTATTCACACCTAGATTAGATATAGCATTTGTAAATGACATAAACGTGTACTTTGCCTATATAATAAAATTGGATTTTATTTACTGTTGGTTCTAAGCGAATATTGTCGAGCTGTTATCAGACACGCCTTTTTATAATAGCTTCGATAGATAGTTCATTTGGTTACGGCGTAATGGTAAAGTAACGACTTGGTATCGATGAAGGTCGAACGTTTAGGTCATCATAGGAATGGCATTGAACCTCTGCTAAATAGATACTAATGTTTTTCTTATATAGTGTCTTACTTTTGAAAGCGCTCAGCGTAGGATGTATTGACTAGGAGACCTTTGTCCATTAGTACATATCAATCGATGATTATGATGGTGATAGTAAACTATTAGCTATAGGTTTGTTGAGTTAAATATTTAAGTAGATGCATACATACATAAATCCATAATACAAATGACTGAAACTTAAACTTTTGAAAGTAGTCCTATTATTATTTTACCAACTACTTTATTATTATATTAATTAAAGTAATAAATAAAGTACTTGTAATATTATTATTTCATTTGCAGCTGTGTCTACTCGTATCCGTTTGTCGACACACACATACTCAATTCTTATTTTTCCTTTTGTTAATAATCATTGTCTGTATTATTATTATTTATAGTTAGTCATAATTTTAGTACTCCATTAATGCTACATTTTATGTTTTTAACTTTGAACAAAATGTTATCAATAATTTTTAATTTGAGTGTCTTTATCAATTTAGTTTATAAATAAATTGAGTGCAGTAATTTACTTGTGCAATCAGAGTTACGAAAGTTTTATTGTAAAATATTATTCTTGTAAGCAAAACGCCGTTTAACGTAAAATTGGATCGCGTGTGAAGTTATTAAAAATTTATTGCTTTGGATTTAGAACGACAGTCTAGAAACAGGCTTTGCAGGTCAATGGTTTTTACTTGAAAAATCTAAATTGAACAAAAAACGTTAAACGATATTTATATGTACAAAATGGCGCGGGTAGATGTTAATAATCTTATATATGATTTCTAAATATTAACAGTGTTTTCTAAATAGAAAAAAACACAGCATAAACATAGAATCATGTGTTGAACAAAAACAAATTTAACTAGAAAATGTTTGCTTCGGAAGAAATCGTCACACTGTAACGAGTTATAACATGATAGGTTAAAAAATAAGATCACTATGGTTTTCATAAAAACCATTTGTCTTTAATATAAATAACTACATTCTCTTAGCCGTTTGAATAAATTTATGTAGAAATAATATTAGCGTGTCTTATATTACTCGACGCTAATAAATATTTATTTGAGGAGTTTTCTGTGACTATCCTTAAATGCTGATAACATCAAGAGCTCATTTATCAAAATGGAGTCCGCATCGGAACGAGGAAATGAGTAAAGATATTTCTTTTGACATTTCCTCAATACTTTATGAAGGATCGATTTCGGGGATATTATTATACTTGATCTTTCCATATCTTCCTATAATGTAAAAAGTTCTTTAAAAAACGTCCTAACCATTGGAACCCAATGTTGTGGTTTTGAAAATAATGGAAGAAACATTACGTGGTATGGAATAATGTAATATTTTATTTATCTCTTTACATTATTTACACAGTTATTAATACATTAAATTTGATATTAATTTAGTTGGAGTTTTCTTACTGGTGGTAGGCTTTTCTTGCAAGAGACCGCCTAGGTAGGTACCACCGCACCTCTTAATTCTGTGAGCACTCGGCAGAGTACAGTGTGAATATATCGTTTTTAATCGGCGAGCGCATTATGATAATAATAAAACTTTTATTTTAGGCCTTGTAAGCCCATACAATGTTAAAAAACACAAATACTATGAAAACATAAACATAATTAAACTAACTTTAGCATAAAACTACCACAGGTGAAAAAGAAGTATACAAGTAACAACTTGCTTCTACTTTTGACTCTTCTTATTCCCAAGGAGGGTTGGCGTCAGGCAGGCGGCCGGCCATTAAAAACATTGCCAAAACCTTAGGCGGTGTGTTTAGCATATGAGGACTGACACACTGCACCAAACCCCAAAAAGTAATTGGAAAAATGAGAGACACTAAAAAAAAATTGATGTCCAAAAGTTCTCCAAAAAAGAAGATCAAGAGTATCACCGGACTTGAGGGGGCAGAGCACGGAAGGTACCAGCCTAAGCCTCTTACTAGTACCTAAGCTCGAGGTCTCCCTGGGGAACCTCGGCTCGGGCTGTTACTTTTATTCACAACCGGACGGGGGCGTTCAATATTCAAGCATGTACGTGTCCCATCGGCTCTTCAGTGCATTCAGGATGGTGTTGACAGAATTATGCAATCTGTACAGCCGGGTGCAGCATCCTTTCCTAAGGATCGCACTGAATCAGTCAGTGCGAGCCTCAGCAAATATGCCCGATCCACTACACCAGATCGGCAGTTCCATCATCATCCTAAAAGTGTTGTTACATTGAATTTATTGTACTGAATATTATGATGCTGT
>DWHU01000501.1:0-18283 GCA_018247975.1 Parides photinus | reverse complement strand
TTTTTTTTTTTTTGGATATTGATATCCACTCGTTCTCCTGTGAAATAGAAGATAATCAGTGGCTTAGGGCCGGGACAATCAATTCAATTTATCAAAGTGAAATGATATTGGGTTATTAACTAGATGATCTACTCGTTAATATCTTTTAATCATAGAATTTTTGAGTAATCAGAAATATGTGCAAAAGATGTATTGAATAACATCGATTATAGTCTACTTTACATTTTAGTTTTATTTTTTATGTATGTACAAATACGCTTTTTTCCATACTCAACAAAATTAATTTACTTAGCGTTTGTTTACAAGTCACAACATGCTCATATCGTGCGCGTACGCAATACATATACCGCAAGTAAATGACGAGTCCACTCGTGCTTTGCATGAACTACACTAATAGGTATTTTTCCTCGCCCACATGCACTATTAATAAACATTAATCTTTGGCGTTCTAAATGTTAAAACACTTATAATGTTTTGTTAATCGTTATAAGAAATATGCACATGATACTTAATATATGATATCATAAAATATAAAACAAAAAGTTACGTTTGTGGTAATATTTCTGTAGTATATAAGTACTTGCAACATTTCATGTGGTTTGTTGATCGGTATCTATCCGTATAATCCTGCTTGTTTGAATACGCTCTACACGTTTGGTAGCGCTTCAATGTTTACATTATTGAGACGATGTGTGGCGACTGGCGAGGGAGGGGACGCTGCAGAGTACGGTCGCCGGCCCACCTTGAGTGGGCAGGTTCAGTGGCTGCGGTCGGTCTCGTGCGATTCATTGCGTTGTCGACTCGACCGTTAACGTTTTAATCATTAGTTAGCCGAGTGCGACAGAAGTACACATAATTGTTTGTAAGTGGCTTGTGATCATGTCGGACCCTAAGACACAGTGGCGGTGTGTGACTTTATTGTTGTTTATTGCGACGTCTGAAGCCGTGCTCTCTGGATTGTATATCGATAATGGCCTGGATCAAACGGTTATCCATCATTCTATGACACAACATGAAAGACTTTTAGTTGAGCATGAAATTTTGGATCTTTTGGGTCTTGGAGAGAGACCGCGTCGCACAAGTACGCCGCCTTTAGATCGTTCCGCTCCAAGTTTCCTTCTAGATGTTTATAAGCAGTTAGCTGAAGAACATGAGCAAGCTCGACCTACTAGAAGCTCAGAAATGGCATTGAGTGGCGAAGAACAGCAGGCTATCGACGAAAGTGACCTCATCATGACATTTCAAAGCAAAAGTAAGATAAATTGCCGTAAATTTAGATGTAAAATGTATTTTACACGTGTAGAGAATAGTTCAATGCGCAATTTGCAATTTTTTTAATTAGGTATTATTTCCTAATACATTAGTGATACATTACACGTTTTCAATTCCAGATAATTAAAAAAACCTTTATGAATTTGAATTAGCAATTAATATGATGCTTTTACGTACCTTTTGTGGGGGTATTTATGCATGATAATATAAACGTTATCTATGAATGATAATACTTACTTTATAAAACTGTAGGTATCCAGTTTACCAATTTTTATACAGAATCTTTCCTTTTACTTAGGTTTAATTGGCAAGAAATACTAATAGAATAGGTACCAGATAATTAAAACTATTAAAATTTATATGTCACTCAAATTTGTTTGACTGTGTTAGTGTATAACGTGAAGTCAAAATCGATAAATTCTGAGTGTAGGTCTGGACGTTGAAAAAGTCGCAAAAGTTATAAACGTAAAAAACGTGTAATAAGTAATCGTTACTAAAGAAAAATTTATGTATACAACGTTTTGAAATTATATCTGTTTGTAGTCTTCAAAGGATTCGATTTCTACATATTATACATGTTAGTGAAAATATTGTACTCGAATTAATTCATTAATGCATATATGAGAAAGGGTGGTCAATTTCTACACAGTGAGCCACGACATCGGGGTGCTGGTCGCAATTTCCCGACGCCAACGTATACCCAAACACCCCAATTTTCTGTTTGTGTTCGAAAAATATACGAAAACTGACATATGAGAAAAGTTGAATATTTGAATATGTATTTAACTTGAATAAATCGTGTCAGCAGGCGTGTAGTTTATTATATATGTACATGTGCCGTGTGGTATTTTGGCCGTTACTATAACAATATTTCTTAAATAAATAAAGGTAGAAAGCTTAAAAAAATTAAGAATTAAACAGTAAAATTAGAAATCCTTGAATTTCTGTAAAGAAAAAATTTTACTTACAATAAAAATAAATTTTATGGATATTAACGTTCTGCAGCGAAGGATAGTGTTGTTTACATAAACGCGATAAGATTTAGTATTAACAAATGTGTAAAATTCAGATCAACATAATAAAAAACGAAGCTCTCCAGATTTATTAACTTAGCATAGTTATTCATTTAACTTTTATTTAGTCATCTACAATCATTAATTCTTTGGTTTCTGGTTATTTTGTACCTGGAGCTGTATACCTGTGCCAATCAGGTAGAATGACTCATTACGGATAGTATGCGCTCGAGCAGGCACATCGGGTCGCATACCACGCCGATTGGGATTGGCGTCAACCACCTGCAAGAATTTATTATATTTATCGCTTCTGATTTATCTTTCATAGTATAAAAATCATCTTGGTGTCAATAATCTGAAACGGGTGATTCAAATGTATCTTATTTATTTGTTAGGAAGTTATTTTTAAAATCATAACATACAGATAATCGGCACAACGTAGTTTACTAAATAAATAGTAAACAGATTTTTTTAAATGATTTTTTTTCCAACTTTTATAATATCTAAGCATAATATTAGCATGTAAATGGATATCACATTAAGGCAATAGGCTGGATTTAAATAATATAGTAATTACTGTCGTGAAACATTATTAATCTACTGCAATATGACATCTTTATATCACACCTGCTTAAAGTATTGGGTTACATTTTGTTTAATAATAACAAGAGACACCTGTTGTTTTACATTGACATAATAGTTGATCTAAAGTAATAAGATTGGTTCGAAAATTATTGTAATGAGCTTAAACCGAAATATACGGAAGAGGAGGAGACAGTGCTGCACATCCTGACTTCCTGTCCCGTATATGAGAAGGAGCGCTGTGACTGCCGGATCGAGCTGGGGCAGGACATAAGCGCAGGTAGCATCGCCTCTCTGATGAGTGAAAATGAAAGTCGCTGCATCTTCTTAAAATACAGTAAAGCAATAATTGCAAAAGTGATAGAAAGAAATAAAACCAAGTGAATAAACAAAAGAGACAGAACAAAATAATAAAAATAATAGGAAGTAAGTATAAGTAAAAATAAATATAAATAAAAATAATAAAAGTCGGGATAAATAGGCAAATTATGAAAGTAAGAAATGAAAATGTAAATAGAAACAAAAATAAAATAATATTAAAAATTAAGCAGCGTCTAAGTCTGAGAGGTGATGCATGAAAGAGTTAAATAAAATGGAATGTTGAAAGAGTGTAAGTGTAAGTATAAGTATGAAATTGTAAAACCAAAGAATTAAAAAGTAAAACAAATTATAGAACCAACATCCCCGAACCCACTAGACCGGAGGAACGAGAAATATAAAAAAAAAAAAACCGAAAAATACGAGTGAGAGCGGTTTTAAGTTCGCGGAATGGATCTATGGAATGAAAACAATAAAAACAAATATTTATAGAAAAAAAATCAGATCTTTAGATGTTTATTTTTACCCTTAAAAAATGATTGCTCTTTGAAATAATGTGTCCTTGGCCTCTCGATAGGTGGAAATCATTATATTGTCATAACATTTACTTAGTACTTTGTGTAATTTTTTTGTAGAGCATCATTTAGGCGCTTTGCGGCATGGCCACGGGAGGCATGTGTGGTTCGAAGTATCTGGCGCACCGAGTGACCCGTCTTCTCTTTTAACGGCCGAGTTAAGAGTCCATCAAGCGCCAATCCATACAGAGGAGCCTACAAGTTTGTACACTGTTGTCGTACACAGAGTTCTCAACGTGGATAATGTTGGGTGATTAACATTATATTTTATACATTACATTAAATAGGATAAAACGCCATTTAGTAGAAAAATTAAGGTAATTAGTAGCACCTACAGGTTTATAATCCATGTCTGATTATCCAACAAATATCTGATCATAGTCGCAATCATCTTCAACAATTTTTTATTTTAAATTTTTTAATGAAATAAATAAATTGAACATACAAGTTATACCTGACCTGTAAATTTCGTTTGCAAAGTATTAATTTATACCTATTCCTAAATATAATATATTACATATCGTAGGTAGTGGAAAAAAGGCAACGTTTTTAAAGCTCGATATTTTTGTAAAACTCTTTTTCTTTATTACAAAAATGAAAAAACTATTTTTGTAAGTTTAGCAGTAAAAAGAGGTCATTGACACTGATAACTATTATATAATCAGAAACAAAATCGTTTATGCTCATAATTAATAATAATGTTCATTGTTTACTTATTTCTGAAAATCAATAAAGGTAGTAATAGCAAGGGGACATGAGTTTTCAACAAATAAATAGTGCGGAAAGCAAGTCCTTTAAGATAAACTTTCTTTAGTTTAGCTGCTAAATAAATGAAGATATGAAGGTAGGAAGTCTTTAAAAAATTACATGTTCTAGTCTTTCCGAATATAAAGGCAAGTATAAAATCTTGAATTTTTTTAATTTCACAGAAGTTTACAAATGGAGTATGTGACAGCAGTGAACACAAGTGCGGGCGCCGAAGGTTGGCTGGAATTAAACGTAACCACTGCGCTGTCAGCTTGGCTCAATGCACCTATGGAAAACCGTGGGTTTTTTATAACGATCCATCCCCATACACAACCAGGTAACACATTACAATAGTAGTTTAAAAAATCCTTTTGTAACTGCACATAGATATATTCAAATTTATCCATAAATTTATTCATTTATTAGATTGTCCGGAAAGTTCGTCCCTATTGTTTACAAATATAAAAACGCAGCTCATTTAAATTATTGGTATAAATTAATAAATTATATAGGTACTATTCTGTTCCACGACTTTTCTCCGTCTTTCATGAAGATTCACAATTCCATCCTTCCAGAACCTTTAGGTTTTTTGTCAAAATATTTGTCCAAATGGGTTTTTATCTCAACTAAAGCGTAGAATTTTTTTTATTGAAGAGAGAAGTCGTAAGGTCTGACGAATATGGAGGATACGATAAAACATCCTAACTAAACCCGCACCCGTTTCGCAATTTCTGCACGTTTTTGTTCAATTGATGTTTTCAATTTATCTAATTGAGAGCAATACTTTGTCGAATCTATTATTTTATTATTTGGTAAAAGTTTATAATATAGAAATCCTTTCCAATCCCACCAGATAGAATACATTTACTTTCTTCGAATAAAGACTGACTTTTGTGGTGATTAAAGGTAGTTCACCACGGTCCGCTAGGACCTTTTAAACTGATTTTTTTTATAAATTATCCATTACCCATCGCCCGTTAATTGCTTCAGAAATGGCGTCTCTTCGTTGCGCTTGGAAAGCAAGACGCAAATGGTTTGCCGAGTGGCACTTTTGCTCTTTCGGAAAAAGAAAAGCTTTAATAGCATATAATGCATTTTATTAGCTATTTAACTCTAACTCGTACAAAAATAATAAAAAATTTTTGAACTTTTTTGGACAACTCAATCTATCAATAAAATATTTTTTTAAATACAGTGTTGCTCATTGATATACGTGTTATATAATTCGTAGAACGACATGTTAAGCCAGAAGAAATAGGCTTAGAAGAGACTCGTGGAGCTGGTACAGATGCGAAACAGCCGTTTCTGGTTGCGTTTTTCAAGAACGGGCCTAAGCTTGGCGGATGGGACGCCGGTTCACGGCGTAAGCGGGAGGCACGTCGGTGGCGCACGCATGGATACTCTGAGAATTATTTAAGGAATCCGCTGACTGGTTAGTAATCAAATCCGGTGTTACTCTTAATCTCCTCTTACAGGAGAACGACCGGATATCAACCCTAAATAAAAAAATGGTTAGTAATCATATTTGTCATGCGTTTTGTTAGTTTTTTTGTTTTTCGTTTTACACCGTAGTAACCGCCAATGAATGGCATGGTACAGATTAACTGAACTTAATTTAAAATTTTATGATAGTAATGATATGAATACCAAATAAAAGTTTAGTTTAGTACATTCAAGATAAAAAAAAATTATAAGTAAAAATATTAAATATCAAATACGTGTCAGCAAAATATGATTCAATCAAACTATGTAAATATTGTCCAGCATAGGATGCACTCCGTTTAAGACAGTTACGAAACCCATCAACATTATGTATGGAAAAACAAAATTAACCAAAATCATAATGAGTGTTAAATTGTTTTATTTTTATATTTTGTATAGCTTCTGAGCCGTAGTTTAATCCATGTATTTAGCTGTTACCCTCATAACGTGAATGTACCGTCATAAAAGCATTGCTGTTCCAGTTATTGATATATGATAGCCGGAAATATTGAAATTGAAGTTTAGTAAAACCCCATTGTGAATAAAAATAAGGCTTCGTTTCGGTAGTGGTACTTTTTTTTAAATGAGAATTTTGTATTATTATCTTATCTACTAGCTTGAAAAAAAATGCATTACAATATATCAGCGTATTTTTCTTTAGTATGATTGCTTGTTTTTCCTCTACAAATTGATTACATTAATATAGTGTATACAACAATTGATTCATAAGTTAATGTGTATTCCAGACACGTCGCATTGGACAACGAGAAGCTGTGAAATCCAAACACTATACGTCAGTTTTAAGGATTTAGAGTGGCAAGTGGGTATAATGTTTTACATATAACAATTATTGTCTTTGTATTAAAATCAGACAGACACCTTAACAAATTTCGTAGTTTATTAAAATCAAAATGAAAAACGGATTGTCAAATGGCCACACAATGTGTGGCTTAAAAGAGGTGGAGGCGGTAACAATGCAACATATGTAAATGTAATATTTTCTCTTTCTGGTTTATAGGATTGGATCATTGCCCCGGATGGCTACAGCGCCTATTACTGCAGCGGCGAATGTAACTTTCCACTTAACGCGCATAAAAACGCAACAAATCACGCAATCGTCCAAACTTTAGTCCATTTGTTGAATCCAACACAAGTAAGACTATGTATTGATTTGTAAAATTAATGATATATATTTGTTTGCAAAATTAATGTTAGTATTAGCGAAAGAAACATTATCATTATGCCGTAGCGTGTTGAGGAGCCGGTTACATGGCGTCGTGAACGCGACCCATCTTTAAATGATTTCAGTACAAATGATATTTATTAATTAATTTAGATCTAGAAAACAGATTATTTGCCTTAAATGTAATAATAAAGATAGTTCTACAAACGCCTCTGGGCCGGAGTATAAATATGTAAGTTACTTTCAGAAAGTATATTTAATAGTTTAATGTGTTATCAAACGAACTAAATATTTTTTATAAAAAAAATGCTATAGACGCGGCGTCTAATTTGGACTGAATAATCTTAAAAAAATGCATAAAGTTTATTTTATAATATGAGCAAATACGTATACAGATGTTCTAATTGATAATCTCCTTGCGTTAAATTTATTAGTAAGGACTATTAATCATCAGTAACATTTTATCGTTTTTTATTAACATGTTCTTTAAAAACTAAGTTATTTTAGAAATCACAGCATAAAAACTTTTTTGATAACTACCTTTTACAATGTGCAAAGATTATCGTGTTGTGATTTGAAGGGTGCTTTAGTTCGTTAAAACTAGGATATGGTGCTCATTGTGGTGCAGTGTTTATTATCTTAACTAACGCCTATAAGTCAGGCGTTAACACATCACTAGGCGAATGTCCACGGTGACGTTCGTTTCCTGGTTTCGGCGATTTTTAAACTAAAGTCACCAGACTTAATAAGAAGTAAAATTTATTATTTTTGTTTTCAGGTACCAAAGCCATCTTGTGCACCGATTAAACTTGCAACTATATCGGTGTTATATTACACGGACGATTCGAACGTGATACTTCGCAAATACAAGAATATGGTTGTCAAGACCTGTGGGTGTCACTGAACATAACCGCACAAAATCAGCTCAAATTTAAAAATAACGTACAAATTATAAAAAATTATTAAAAAAATATGATGTAAGATTGACTGTATCGTTTTTATATTTGTAATTTTTTACTTTTGTGTTTCTTAAGATCATTGATAGTTGGTAAAGTGATAAATAGGTGATTATGTACTCGATATTTTTTAATTTTAATGTTAAGTAATTCATGTGCCAATTTAAATATCAAATTAGGAATATTTGTTTATTAATTACAAAACCAATAATGCGTACAGTATGATTAAATATTATAGAAATTATTAATATTCTCCTAGTTTTTATTTAGTTCCACGTACTTATAATATTTAAAGAATATGGCGATGGGACTTCTGTTACCTCAGTTATTTCTTGGCCATGATCGCTGCTGCTGCTTCTAAGCTGTCTTAAGAACGGGATAATAAAATAAACGCGAAAATAAACGTAAATTATAGCACTAGAAGTTAACTTATTAGAATATAAACAAAATCTTAAAAATTAGGATAATCCAAATTATATGGTCAAATGAATGAACAAATTTACTACCAATAACGTTTATGCCTTGATCGGCTTTTTGAATTAAACTTTAACTTTGGAACGCAGGAAGCGTATCACCTAGGCTCCTTTTTAAAATTGGACCTGTCTTATATCGGAGTCTGGTATCATACTTCTGATCCACATAACTTTGCTATTTATTCTGGACATCGTTTTCTTAAAGATCGTACATTTTTTAATGGCTAGTGAAGATTCTCTGACAAGGTAGGGCAATAGTCGTACATTTCAAAAAGTATAATATATAATGTAAGTGTAATATTACATTGTTATATTTTATTTAAGTTTTCTAAATAAACTCGTAAATTTCTTAATCACAAGTACTCTGAAAAGCTACGTGAAATCTTTTGCGTTCTTGTAGTCGCAATCGAAGGCCTTCAGTTCCACCAGTGGAAACGAAAAATAATGTTTAGTTTCCTGGTTAACTTCAGAGGAAAGTAATTATCCATTTTGTACATAATACTCTTGAAGAAAAACAAAGTAACTACCCATGGGTAGTTTTTTTTTTTTTTACAACGCACTGAATGTTCCCTCTGTTGGGTAGTTCTACATCATTAAGTGGAACAACCCATACTATCAATTAAACATAAAGAGAACTGGTCTTCTTGACATGTCAACACAACGAGTTTCTACGCATTAATGATGTGGAGCTAGCCACTTTGCAGATGATATCTACTCCGCATCTATGCATTATCCAAAATTTACGATGTCATATCCAGAGTCTTCAGACCGCAGCCGATACCCCGGGGCTCTAGATTCGGAAATAAGGAATTGAAACTCATCATAAAAAGGCCTTTCAAAAATTTTTTGTCTGCTGTTTCGAGCCGAGTCTTCAGAGGTTTGCTGCTCAGCTGCTCTAAAATGAGTCGATCGATGATAAATCGAGGCTTTTGAGGTAAGCGCCTTCTGCGCTTGGCCGCCTCAAACCGGCGGTAACTGAGTATCTCCTTCATAGAGAAACTAATGACAATCTGACACAAAAAAAAAAAAATAGTAACCGTATTTGACAATTAACGGATTGCAAAAAATAGGTGTTAATGAGATTATGGTCACTACGACGCAATATTATTTAAGGATCAAAATTAATTCTTTGAAGAATTGACTTTTTAAAATAGAAGCTCTGATTTTTTATTCTTTTTGTTATGGTTTCATCTTAGAGTTGCCTAGTAAGTTAATAATAAACGTTAACAAATTTTATTATAGATATATTGAAATACGTCATAAGATTCTTTTCAATAACAGGTCGTACCATACAAACTATTTCCATTTCTTGAAATAAAGAAATATTACACATGGATTCTCAGTAATCATTCTATCACTTCACGTTTATCAGTATTTGATTGGCGATGAATCGTAATCGTTGTCGTTGTATCGTATTAGGGACAGCCTGCTGTTTGTTAACTTGTCGATTAGTGGTGTAGTTAGAGACCGATGTACGCCGGTATTGTGTAAAGGTATAAAAATGAAAAGGATAAAAAAATACAAAAAAACTAACACGTACAGGATATCGCGTCATCAAAAATACCGATACCATCATACCGATGTAAAAATGAGGAGTTGCGAAAAGCATTACAGTAATTATCAAGGACGCAGCAGCCTCCTTGTGTAGAAGCGTTTCGATAATGAACACGGCTTCATTCAGCCGCCGCCGACGACTCACGCCACACGGCCCAAACTTCGTTTGCTAAATAAATAATGTACTCCGTGATGACCGACACTGCGCATATGTTGTAAATGTATCAAAAATTACTGTGGGAAACCGTGTTTTGTGCGTGAACTATGTGGCTTCTGTTGAATTTGTGTTCTTTTTTTGCAACAGTGATAGCGGTTAGTTCTTTCAGTAATAGTGAATCAAAAGTTTTTCGAAAATGTTGTCCAAGAAATCAAAGTCTCATAAAATTTGTTGTTGACGGTATTGATACTTTTGATTGTATGGATCGACAGAGTTTAGAAGAAACCTATGATATTTCCTATTCTCCAATATTGATAGGCGTCGAGGAACTTGTTTTTGTTAATTATGGTTTTCCCAAGTTCTGTGAAGGCTTTACAACGATTGTGAACTCCATTGATGTTAAAACAAAGTTGTTAACGTCGCCCAGTAATTGTTATGACAGATTAATAGCTGAAGTTGCTAATGATACTTTAATAAAAAACATTCCTCAAACAGTAGAATTAACGTGTATAAGTAATGAGACTGAAAATGTACTTGAGTCTAGTTTGAAAATAAGTCATATAAGAAAATGCTGTGGAAAAGGTCAAAGTTTCGATGTGAAATATCACTTGTGTAGAAATAATGAAAACAGTTTTGATGAAGAGCAATTAATTGATTATTTAAATTTGACAAACAATTACATATATGAGGTTGACATAGGACTCCAGTGTAAAACTGGCGAGTATATGGTTGAATTAACGCAGAAGGATTTTGTATTTTTGGTAAAAGAGAGTATTTTAAAAGTATGGAAAAAAACAGATGAGATGAAAGTATCTACTCTAATGCAAGGCGATTGGTGTATTGATCGAGGATATGCTGATACGAAAATAGTAGCCAAAGTTTGTACCCGAAACTGTGCTACATTTGGCGCATTTTGCATTCGAAAATGTTGTCCAGAAGGGTACCACTTTAAAGTAAGAAGATGTAATAGTTTGATCAGTACATGCACTAAAAGCGTCGAGGAGAAGAGTTATTTCAATCCCTCAAATTATTTGAAACCTTTACAAACTGATTACGTTGGTTTAACAGGTACATTATATTTGATTCTATTTCTTCGTTGAATATACCTACACCTATATTTATCTCTATGCTATATTTTCATAACAATTTGATAAGATGATAAAATTGCTTTATCTGGTTTCGGTGTGAAAAAATTTACCGTAATGTAATTTTACAAATAATTTGAATATGATTATGGTTACAAATTATAGGGACTTCCTTAAAATTTAAGATATTTAAGCTTTCTGAACAGCATAAATATATATAAAAAAAATAGTTATTGATTAAGTCGAATATCAATTTATTGATAATTGAGACATACTGCATAAAAACTACTACTTTAAATCCGTAAACTCAGTGTTAATAAAACGTTTCAGAAGCTCTTTTTCAAAACTTTGTTATTCCATAGCTATAAATAATCTGAAATATTTTTTAATTATGTGAATAAACATTCTCCTAACTTCTTTTTAAATATAGGTATATTATAGTGGTATATTATAAAGCTTTATCGAGGGTGTGAAAGTAAGCATATAATTCTTTTGTTAGATGTGATGGGTCTTGGAGCGCAGCCAGAGTGCCCTGAAGGACGATTTGTGCTTAATAATTCTGATCCTCGAGATCGACACCGTTTGACTCCAGAGGGTTGGCTAGAATCTTCGATTTCTATTACTAACAACTATTGTATGGAGATGTTCGATCGAAGGCATTGTCCACAGAATGATGTCATCATTAGCACTATTCTGTGCTTCATTGCGGAAGTAAAAATAAAAGACTTTGGAGTGGCTTTTGTGGTAAGATACTATAAGATATTGGCTTGCATTTTTGAGTACTTGGGAAAAGTGTTATTACAAAGAGAGCTTTGTACTTTTTAAACGTAAAAAATTCAAATAAAAGTAAAACCAACCACGGACAGGTTAGCTGCGGTCACATTTTGTAAAATTAGTTAACATTATTGATTTTAACATTATTGATTTTGAAATCGTTTCCTAGACATGGACTTGTATTGACTAAATGTGTTTTTCTTTTTAATGCAGATAAATAGTATATCAAGTGTTTGTCTGGCGTTGACGTTAATAGTGTACTGCTCCTTGCCGGAACTCAGGAACTTGCATGGTCGAACACTCATTTGTCACGTGAGCATGATGCTGCTTGCATACTCCTGTCTAGCTAGAGTACAATATAGCCAAGTAATTGATAACCTAAGTTGCAAATTATTAGGTAAGTCATTATTAAATTAGTTAGCTGTTAGCCATTTAAATTTTTTATGTTAAAAAACAATGTATGATCTATTTTAGTTAGGCTAGAATTTTCTCTTAAAATACTAAGCGTATAAAAATAACGTTCTACTTATTGAATTAAATAAAACGATTGACATGATTTTTGTCAATGATTTAACGAATTAGTACACGAATTAACTTCTTATATCTAAAGGGGTGTGAGGAGAAATCCAGATTAGTTGTTAAGGTTAACATTGAATTTTTGAGGATTTTGATGCACTGCTTACTTTTGAAGGATTTGTAGTTACGAAAGTTAAATTCTTATGAATTACAGAGTAATAAAATTCCCCGTGTCCCATAAGTGGGAACATTCAGTGGGTTGAAAAAAAAAAGATTGGTCATATTGTTCAATTTGTGAAAACTAAACTCTTTTTGAACTTGTCGCAATTTTTTTTTGAGTTTATTGTAACAACGTGTAACAATGAGGTTATGGACTATAATGCGTGGTAGTCTCAAAATTTCTGTACTTCAAGTTTGGATAGCACAAACACAGTAATATTATTATGATGATATATTAATGAAGGCTGAAAGCTGACCTGGCGGATTCTAAAATCCTCATCAAGCAGTTTGGAATCGAATTAGGAACCTCCGTGTTACAAGGCAAACGCTTAGTTTCTGCGCCACGGAGGTAGTTCAGAAGCAAGAATAATTCTAGGGAATGGGCGCAACAGTCCTCACAACCAGTTTTAAGGAATTTTGTGTTCAACTGTAGTCATAAATAGAGATTATGGTGGTGATAAAATTCATGATAATGCTGTTGTAAAGTTTAGAGATACAATTCTAATTTGTGGTGTTTGAAAAGCTTTAGCTTTACACAGAGGCAAAGGAGGTAACAGAATTTGATTTCATAGAATAATTAATTGCAAACTGGCTATCCTTAAGTAACACTTATCCGCCGTTTATACAATATTGTGTTTATATTGAGTATAAACAATATGTGTGTGCGTTGTCTTATATTGCCCCACGATGTTGCTAAAACAAGCAAAGTAATAACAGTTTTAGTATTGGCGTATTTACGAAATCCCAAGGATATGGCTCTCTATCGTGGGATGCTCGAAGCAAGATTGTTAAATATTGATTTATTCTGAATACTTCTTATGTATTTGCGTACGTTAAACATTTTAATGAGACAACTTTGTATACTTACTTTATCTTATTTACTCAATGATATATTTATTTTTTTAGGTATTTAATGTAGAAATTATAATAATTATTTTGATATTTTACAACGGCTACAATTTTTTAAAAGAGCCCAAGATCTCCTTACCGATAAGAGCAATGAAAAAAAAATTAATTATTTCCAAAAAAATTAAATATTTTATTTTAAGTGTATATTGATATTCATACCTGAAAAAAATATTTTTATAGATATGAATGACAAAATCAAAATATAGTAAATCCAAAACTTATTACTAATTGTAATAAGATACTGGTCGTAGATTCTGTAAACCAGGAAGTGCTTGAGCTTAATTATTAATACGTTATCAGTTTTAATAAGTTGAGTTAGATAATACCACACCCTGTTCAAGAGCAAAAATGTAGTTAATGCTTTCATTTTCCTAGTTACGGTACTTGACGATTGTGGGCGTTTTGATATTAGGTGATATGGATAAGATTTATTGATGGTTTAATACAAAAGTTTACAAATTTGAGAGGTAATCAACCGAAAACTTAACAATTGAATCTAATACAAAGGTGTTATACAATAGCAGACAAAGCATCTAGTAATGCAGTATGTTGGTAAGATGATATAATGTAATAAAAACAACAGCTTACTTGTTTGAACGTTCTCATCTGACGCTGATGATCAATTATCGAACAATGTTTGTACAGGGTACGGTATCTATTTCGGCTTCGTGGCTGCGTTCGGTTGGCTGAACGTCATGTGTTTCGACATATGGTGGACATTTGGGTAAGAATTTGTTTAGTAAATATAAAAAAAACCTAATTGTAATAATACACATTTAATTCACCTTTTCTCATGTATATATCGCAGTATTTTTTAAAAGTTGTTAAAGGGTAAATTGCAATTGTTCCATATCTGTGAATATTACAAACGTGACGAGAAATTACGGTTCACAGTCATTACCTTCAGCAGATGTTTCGTTGAGTTCAAAATTATATTTTCATACGGAGATATGTTTACGTTATCGATGTCGGTTGAGTTCACAGTTTCTTGGTAAATACACAACGGTTCTCTAAAACTTGTGAAGTGCGAAATCGAACGTATCATTGTATATATCTAAAGTAAGAATAATAATAATGATAATGTTTATAATAACAAATATAATTATTCCTAAAGGAAAAGCAACATATTTCTCGGTAATATTTAATTTAACTTTGATGTAAGTAAATGATTTTTTTTTGTAAGTAAGTACAGATAACTAAAAATTGAAGAAGCTGACATCATTTTCATTTCTATTTTCGGAATTAAAAGATTAAGTATATAAGCAAAGTTAAAATAAATCTAATATGTAAATGAAATTTCACGTGGTTCCCTAAAATATTCAAGTAGAATTAAATTTAAGGTAAAAATTATTTTCGTCGTGGTATGAAAACTGAACTACTGCCCACAGATATCGTGTCCGTTTGACTAATGTTTTTCTAAAAAAGAGTAGCAAGCAGAATTGTTTATTCACGTCAGCTTTGTAACAGAATTGTCTGGAATTTAACAACCGATTTGTTTCTTCGAACATTGTCGGGTTTCTATTTACTAGTACAAATATTCGCCAACAATGTATATTGTTACTTAATATTAAATACTTGAAAATTTTAAATCGAAATAGAAATCGTAAAGCCGGTAGACATGAAAGAATTTTCCCAATTGAGCAATAAAGGATGCTATCGAAAACAAATTACTTTCATTGATTCATGTTGTAAAGTAGACAGGCGTGGCAGTGTCGGTATATTTTGCCCTCAATCACCTCTGAGCTTTAGTCGCCTAACGGCAATTACTTTGTTTGAGTAATAGACACAAACTATCACAAACCAGCGAACTAAAACATGATACGAAATTAATGTGCTTATAGACTTAGTCTTAACCCGCCTATAAAACAAATATAGTGCGGCGGCGTCCTCTAGACAATATTGTGTATCGGTCATGGGGAGTTTGATTATAACGATGTCGTTAGCAACTTATTAAGGGTAACTCTACGTAATGTATATAGTATGTATATGTACATAATACATTTTGTACATCGATAACAAATCCCGCTTACGAAAAATGCGGTTTTCATCGCCCAAAATCTTGCAGTCGAGCGCGAGCCCGAGCTCGTCTTGGATGAGCAAATATGTATATTGAAATATTGAAGTTGGACTTAACCGTCGTTGGATAGTTACACTTTTAGTAGTTTATGCCAAAATTAGAGAACTCCCGGGATCAGTATTCGATAACCTACCTGTTCAATTCGATCAAATGGCTATGAACACTGTAAATCGTCACACACAAAGAAGTCTTGTATTTAGTAAATGATACCACGAAAAAAGAAGTGTTGTGACTATTCACAATAACTATAGTATAACGTGACTCTTTTCATTTATATTTACTGTGACCGACCGCGATCTAACATTTCTTGGTAATTAATTTGTAAAATAATTACAAAAAAAATGTTCAGACTTTTTATTATTACTAACTCTAATATAGTTTAAGGTAATAATAAAACAAGTTATATAAATGATCAAAAATATTAAGTTTTAATAAGTTCAATTTATATAAGGCTCAAGTAAATGTTGTTAATGTATAAAAACATGTTAATGTATAAAAAAAGATCAACACAATTTTCTCGACTATTATTTAGTGAAAACTTTGTTAAATATTCTATGATTAATAGTAGTATAAACAATAATACTGTTGTTGTTTGATTTAATTAGAGTACATGAATTAAAATTAAATGTTATTACAATATGTTAATGTAATAAACCTGCAATTTCTGTTAGCCGTATAACGAGGGTGGGCCTTTAATTAAAATACATCATTGTCTCTATGGAATGCTTACATATGAATAACACGCAACTTTATTTCAAGCTAATAAAAAGGTGAATCTGTACAATCATTAGTTAATAATTTTAAACATTAGCAAGTACGTTTCACACTAATAACTTTGATGCTGTTTATTTATTTGGTGACGACTTTATTACTATTATATAAGACCAGTATAATAATTTTATCGAAACATGAAAAAGTAGTGAGATATGTACATTCTATAAGATAGTCGTTAGTGATACTAATTAGTACTTTTTATTGCTTTCCTATAATATATGTTGAGTAGCAATTAGCAACGAGCGATGTCTATTTTCTGCTATTTAATCCATTTAACGATATAGTGAGGTATGATAAATGTATGTAGAAGGAATATATATATATCTATATTACACGGTCAATAATAATTTTATTACCATTGAGTCGTTTTGTCGCTAAGCTTAACTGGTTCATAAAAATGAACTCCGGAAATTATGGATTACATGTACTTATTATGTACCCTATAAATTGGGAAGCACTTGTATTCCTCGGAATATAAGATGAATACTATTTGCTTTTATGGTGGTATAATAAACGAAGTGCCGTTATTAATAAGACTTAAAACTTTTAAATTTGTTACCACAGTTTATTTTTGTTGTTTGTCTTAACAGGAGTGTTAGAAACGTTCAACCACTACGCAAGAGTACTTCGGAGCGGCGTCGTTTTGTTTGGTATTCCGCTTACGCGTGGAGCATCGCAGTGCTTTTAACATTGACGATGTTCCTTCTGGACCGGTATCCCATTTCTCTTACCCTCGATGCTAACATCGGCAACGGTGCCTGCTGGTTTGGATCACGTAAAGCTATTATTCATTCTTATCGTTTATAAAATAGAATTTGCTGTTAGATTAGTTTCTGTAACAGTGATTCAGAACAATGTTTACATAGGCTGTTCTAGGGAGTTAATTATGATGTACGCGTCATACATCTAAATGTAGTTCAACAGATCTTCTCCCTTAAATACATTTTTAGTTGAGAATTTTGTGTAATTTTAAATAAAACACAATTACCTTAAGTGATCAGATTAAAAATATTACGAAAGGAAAGTGAAATTATTTACAAATAGCAATATAGTTTCACATTATTTTAAAATCTGATGTATATTGCAAAGCAGCTCACAGTGATTATATTTTATTAAATTGATTTGAACATCTAATTTCTTCATTAATCTAACTTGATTATTATTGGTAATTGTGAGCAAGGTCATTGATTTAAACTTTAAAACTGTTGCTAATGACAAAAAATACTTTGTAAATATTCATAAAATGTTTGACTAAAACTAATATTTATTTTAGTTCAAAATGAAAAGTTGGATTGGCCTCATTACATCTTCTTTGTAATACCAATGGGCGTAATTACGGGCACAAACTTTATTTTGTGGATATTGACGGCGCGCCATTGTGCTCGCGTAAAATCAGAGGTTCATCGTTTGCAAGCCGGCTCCGTAGGGGATCGCGTCAAGCGACGTTTCCGAATAGATAGAGCCAAGTAAGTGAATGTTCTTTTTTTTTTTTTTTTTTTTTGTGTTTGGGGGGCAAACGGGCTAACGGGTCACCTGGTGGTATGTGCCGGCCGGCGCCCATGGCCCCCGGCAAGTTGGGAGTTACAGGCGGGTTGCCGGCGTTTTAGGGGGGAAATT
>DWHU01000500.1:0-18299 GCA_018247975.1 Parides photinus | reverse complement strand
GCTGGCCAAGTGCGGGTCGGCGGATAAAGCCAGTGATATTTAATTTCTTAAAGCGCACATAACTCAGAAAAGTCATCAGTGCGCCCGGATTCGAACCCGCGACCTCCGTATCGGAGGCCGAGGTCCCAAACCACTCGGCTATCATGGTTTCCATAAATATATATAAAATAATATAAAGTTAAAAGAGAATTTACCGGATAAACGTACCATAAATTTTACTTTATTTTATGATACGTATAAAAATAATTGCTTAAGTTTAAACTTCTTACTCGATTTAAACTAATATGTTTTAAGGAGTTATAAAGATTTCGTTAGTTTAATGTTATAGCATCTTAAAGGCCATAAATAGTTTTACCTTTAACTGCGGTTAGACGGTTAAAGAACAAAACCGAGATTATAGTTCATCCGTACGTAATATCTTTATGAAAAGCGTTCATAAGTTGGTTATTACACAACCTACAACTATTTCAGTTACCGTGAAGTAAATGATTTCTCTATCTTATCCATATATATAAAAGCAAGTCGTGTTAGTTATAAAACTTACATGTAACTCGAGAACGGCTGAAACGATTTTCATGATTTTTGTGTTTTTGGATTTGTCTTTTCCGGGAATAAGCCTTAGGGTACTAAATTTTGCTTCACCGGCTAAAAAATACAAAATCCGTTAGTGTCCAGAAAAAAATGCTTCTATAACTTTTATCCATTGGACCCACTGTTGTCGAATTATAATTAAAAATCGCTTTTGCATGTTTTTGACAACATCATTAAAATAGCAAAGACTATCTATATATTTATTAAAACTAAGTTGAAGGAATTATTTGTGATTATAATGTTACGTAATTTAGTTAATATAATTTGAATAATAACGTTCGGGATTTTGTCATTTTATTTATTTATTAATATACTACGTAACTGCAAACTTTTTTGCGCCTAACAAGCAATGAATGCGCAAATTAAGGATTTCAGGATTTCTTTACCGAATTTAACGATATTTGTATTTTTGGATTTGTCATCGTTGGGAATAGAATAATAAGTATTAATAATATGATATTTTATCAAATAATAAAGATCGATAAAAAAGGGAGAGACTTGTGGGATATGTAACCTCATTACGTCGACCCGGCCATATAAAGTGATTGTAGAAAAAGATTGTGTAAGTGAATAAAAATTGGCAATTAATAACATTGTAATTTTATTATGTTCTTCTATGTATATAAAAGAAAGTTGTCAGTTACACCTTTTATACCCCGAGAACAGCTGGTCAGATTTTTGTATATTTGGGTTTTACTTCGTCGCGAATTACATGATAACGGACAATAACACCGAACGTGATAGTTATCAACACTGTTAGAAGACCCCCCACAAGATGTACCGACCTTGCGATCCTTGCGGAGGCCTTGTGCCTAGCAGTGGGCGTCTGTCGGCTGATAATATATCACAACAATGGTGAAAAGAACAGATTTCGTGATCGACAACGTTTGAATTGTTGCATATTCGCCTCTAATTTCGACAACATTCAAGACATATTGCAACCATGAATATTGCAATTCAGTAAAGTCCATCAAATACAGTACAGTCTGCAAATGTGTTATGAAAGACTGCGACATGGCAGTTTTTGGTACACAAACGTCCAATACCTATGATGAAATTACGCGCCGCCAAGTTGTCAATATACAAACTGCAATGAATCGGTTTGGCGTATATTGTCATTCCCTTTTCACAAACGTAATCCTGCTGTTGTGCATTTGGCGGTGCGTCTAGAGAATGGTCAGTAAGTATTTTTTACCGCTTCGAATGTTGTTCTTATCGAGCCCATGTAACCTTCACTGCTTCACTGAAAACTGTACTCTTCATGCCGATTCCTTTGTATTTTATTGTACTCATGTAATAAAAAAAAAATTAATTTTGTATTTAATTTAAAATCCTTAATCAGCCTATTCATTAACTGTTAGGAGAAACAAGATTCTCCGGGACCGCCTGTATTAGATAATTATGAAAACAACAAAATGCAACCGAGGCCGCCGGGTTAACTATATTTAAGAATTTCAACATGCAACCCGTAAGGCGTAAGCGGGGTTGAATGTGATTAGCCACTCCGTATTCAATGTGTGATTTTATAGCGTAACGCATAACCGGCTTTTGAAATGTTATTCTTTATTCAAATGGACGTTTTCACTTTAAGAATGTTATAGCCCTTTTTAAATGCAGTCGTTATAAAAAAAATTGTATAAATACATCTTTTTAAAGGAGTTTTGTAAAGATTTTTATTACTAAATTTTGTTTATTCATTTATGAATTTACAAATAACAACAACAATTATCATAATAGAGAAATTAACTCGAGGACTTTTCTTTGAAAGCCAAAACTATAATGCGGACAGGGCAGATCCTGGAACGAATGAAATTAAAATGTTTTCTGTCTGATATGCATTTTTTTCAATATTCACTTTCCAACCTATTATGGATAATTTTCATTACGTTTATGTCATCTTCAACGTATTGAAATAATGCACTGAATGTCATAATATACAACTAATAAACGTCTCAACAGCCTTTTCTTTAGCGATAATAATTTCATTATTTTTTATATAATATTCTGTTTTCACCACATTCTTTTCTTTTATTTCTGCAAATACATCCATAGCGCAAACACTACGATATACGTTTGCAAATGTCGTAGTTTGGTGTGAATTGTTCCGCGGGGACGACGGATCATTAAGTCTACGTTATTACGAATTGTCCGACACATTTGACAGAGATGTTAGGAGACTGATTAACCTTAGTGTGTAACAATCCCAACATTAGGTATATTATTAACGTGCACATAAACCTTTTTTGTTAAAGTAATTAATGATATAACAATGTAAAAGTTAATTTTAATTATATTGAATTAAAAACGAGCATAACATACATATAGATGATCAAAATAATGGTAAATAAAAATAATTAATCCTTGCGGCTTTATTTATTCATTTATTTTAATACTATTCTCCAAGTTTACACATTAAAACAATTCTTGTCTACTTAGAGTTATGGGGTGCGATTGTTGATATTAAATGAAACGTTCACACCTCGTATAAAATCGATCATATTAAATACATAATAATAATCACGATATTATACCCGTGTTGACAGAATGAATTATATTTTTTCTGACAGCGATGTCAATAGAACTATTCTAAATTTAATGAAATACTTCCAAAAGGGTTGATGACCGAAAAGGATGAGTTTTGGTATATAAAACAATAAACTATTTGGCACCGCCACAGATCAATATTTAAATGTGTTACCTACTAAACTAATTTAAGTAATGTTATAATAATATGTCCGGGTTTAGAATTTAAAATTCTGTATCCTTAACACGGCATCGGTATGTATAATGGAGTAAGTCTATTACCATCGCATCTCTCTAGTTTTTATTTTTTTATTGATGGGAGGGTTATAGAAATTATCGACTGTTAATGTTATACTATCAGTCACACACACACACACACACACAGGAGGCGAGGACTGACACACTGGGCCAATCCAAAAAAAATTATCGGTACACTGGGCAAGACCAAAAAAATTTATACTATCAGTCATTTGTCTATGGTAATGACAAAAGAGTAACGTCAATGTCAAGAAGGTACATCAATCTTGCCGTTACAATAGACGAGAAAATTATTATTGCTAGAGGTCCGTTTTATATTATTATTCGTAACGTTTATCTTTAAAATAAACTCAGCATGAATTCACATACTGTTACATTACTGTTAACGATCACATGTTATTGTACTTTAGGCAGCCCTATGTCTACCCATTCCTATTCGATAGATAAATTACTCAACGCTTTAGCAGATCGATGTGAAAACCAGTTTCTTGTTTCTCAAATTAAAGAGAAGATTTCGAAATGCAATTTTACAGTCCCGCCTTTTGATAGCGAACAATTGAACTGTTTAATTTTTTACGATATGAGTGAACAGTTATGTGACGCATTTAATAAAACAAAACATTTCTCGCCAGAAGAATTATACAAAAAAGAAAGTACAGATACAATATGTGTCAATATTACGAAAACTTGGAAGTTTTCTAAGTTGACTATCCTACCGAATTACAAAGCGATAGCGGAAACGGCTTTTGATAAACCAGAATCCTGCAAAAAAGTGTGTGAAGTACATGCTCTTTTTACTAATGAAACGAATGACTTCTGTAAATATTACAAATGGGGATCAGAAATACTAAAAATTCAAGCGAATGCTTCGAGAATTGAAAAGATAACAACAGCAACAGACAGTAATATAGTGGATTCTGTTCACGGACAGGTTGTTAATACAGTTGCAAAAATTAATAGTTTGGCCACTGCTAATGATACAGTAGCTTCTATTATCAAAAACATTGAAACTAGTATTAAAAATAAAACTACTGAATCTAATCTCTCTATTATTAAAAAAAAAATAACAAATACGAACAATAACAAACATGAAAATGTAAGCACTGATATTGCAAATTATAGAATATCAACACCATTAAAAGTTGATGTTTCTGCTACAGAACATCAACAAGAGAGTAAACAATATGAAATTAATGCTCCTGTACAAACTGCTGATACAACAATTAACAATGTACAACATTCAGATGTGCAGAAAAGTGGTTCTTCAGATAAGCCAGATATTGAGAAAACATTCCCACAAGAAGAATTACCACCAAAAAAGGATGATATAGAAAAGGAAAATCAGTTTTTAAACAACCAGAAGGATATATCAAAGGATGATCAAGATACAATTGATGATATTGAAGATGATGCAGGTAAATGTATAGATTTTTAAACTCTCTTACCTCTTTTTTCTTCTCTTTCTTTTCTACATTTGGCCTACATGGTGAATTTAGACCTAGCATGAGAAAGGTTAATAGGTAGAAAGAACACAATTTTTTTTTTACTAAATTGGTTAAGATTTTTGCAAAACTTTTCAGATATTGATGAAGCGGATAAACAAGATTTGCAAGATGATTCTGAGATTAGTATTAGTAAAGCAGACTCACCGAAATTAGAAGAGAAAAAAGAAAATAATATTGATGTTCCATTGATAACATCTCATGCTGCTGTGAAATCACAAGGTTTATATTACTTTTTTTTTGTATATCTTACTTTACTTCTGTTTATGGTATCATATGTTGTTTGTGCTAAGAGTTTTTTTTGTTATTTATGTATATGAGACGGTCATTTAATTAATATCTTATGCAGTTTGGATAAATTTACATTTTTTGTATTACAAACCAGTAGATTTAAGACAAATTAATTACAGTATGTTTGTACATTTTTTAATTTGATTTTATGTTTGGTTTTAATGATATCAATCATTAATATTATGTTCATAGATAAATTTCTTTTGAAATAATAATCATTACAATAGGGCTACTAATTTAAATTAGTTAGTGTACATCGACCCCATAGAAGAAAAATTAACTAACAATTTTCAACATTCGAGAAAAGTGCAATTTTGTGTTGGTTTTTTTTTTACAAAAATTGCTATAACTTTTTGTCCAGAGGATACAATACCAATTTTGTACATATTTTGTAAATCAGAATACTCTATAAAGTAGATTTATCACCGGCGAAAAATAAGTCATGGCAACCAAGTTACAAATAAAAATGTCAATTGTTAATTTTTGCCACTACAAATAAATGTTAACATTCTTAACTAATTAATTTTAGAAGTAAATTAGAGGCTTTTGCTGCTATATTTCAGTAAGAACTCGTTAAAAATGTAGGAGGGTAGGTTTAGTTGAAATCTGCCCAAATAGCTGGACTTTCTCTAGTTGCGAAGCAAAAATCACTAAATGCACTTATTTAGTTCTTTAGGTTCTGATCAAATTGTCTGTTAAATAAACATATGTATATTGAGTAAATCTCCCATAAATTTTGTGCATATATAAAAGTATAACATGTGTTGGGTAATTTCACTGGACTTTTTTTTCATGAATATTGTGATTTAGCTATTTTGGCTTTTTAAAAGATATCTTCGCTACTATAGTAACCAGAAATACGTCGATTAGACAAAAAGGTGCGTAATGATTTGGGACTTTACGTAAATGCAATAAAAGTAATTTTGGCTGAAATGCTAGTTAGTTTTTCTTCTATAGAGATGTTATATATTAGTGTATTAAAATATTGTACTTGTAGACAAGTATTCTACACAGGATATTGTAATAATTACATAGCTATTTAACATATTTTAAATATATGTTATCCTCTTTGATCGCTTAATTTCCACTTAAACATTTTATGGAACTTAACAGTAACAGGTGTTAGGTTTGTTTATAATTATATGGTTAGTTGTTACTTTATTTTTTTATATAATCTTATAACTCATGTTTACAATTTACAAAGTATAATTATTATTGTTTATTTTCCAGATTTTATTTCCAAAATACCACAAGATGATTTCCCTGAAGATGACGATCATTTCATATCTTTCTTCCTGACTGCAGTGATTGTTGCTGTCTTACTCTATATTCTTTATCACAACAAAAACAAATTTACTAAAGTGGTAAGTTGTGCATTTTTTAATTGTTTATTTTCTCTTTCTTCTAAGGCTATCAGTTTTTCTTAAAAAAAAAACTTGTTAAAGTAATATTTTAATGTATTGTATGTTGTTGACAGTATTTACTTTATGAGTCATAATTATATAAAAGTCATCTGAAGAACAGTGTATTACTATTAACATCAAGTACTCTATAATATAAACTGAGAACATTGCTTAAATTTCAACTTCAGGTCCTTGGTTTGATAGTGGAAGGACGACAACACGGACGTCGCAGGAACAGTCGCGGCCATGCCTACAGACGTCTGGATACTTTAGAACAGGCAATGAGCACAAACTCGCCTGCTCCTCCTAGTAAAATTATATATTGAGCTTAGTTTACTTATTTATTTCTAGAATACCTTTTGTACTACACATTATTGATGTTATACTAATATCGAGGAAATGCTATGAGTGGTTTAGTCGGAACATGATTTATTAATGTGTTGGAATGTAAACATTATATACTTTACATGGAAGTCAATGATTCTTTGTGTCTTTAAGACTAACATATATGTAAGTCCTATTCAATATGCTGCGTAACTTATTTCGATGTCATAGTAATGTATGAATACTGTAAGAAAAATCTATCTATTGTCATACCTTTTTAATAACTTATATAGTTGTATACAGTTGTAAACTGTTAACATTTTCTTTATTACCAATATCTCGTCTGTAATTAAAATCTTCAATAATTCTTGTGCTGATCGCATTGAGCAGTTTTCCGCTACTTCCGTCATGTCATCGGTTCACCTTTTAGAGAGATTTGTAGCACTGCATCTTCGGTCATAAGTTCTTCGAGCAATGAATGCTTCCTGTTGCCGCTTAAGTCTGGAAATCACTTTGATTACGTAGGTTTGTTTCGGGCTATCACGAGTGTACAATAAACTAATGCACTTACGATTGATTATAGTCAAAATATTTTTTTTATATGAGACCTTCAAAAGTAAATTCGTTTTGTAAAATGTTCTTTAAGTTTCTAAATATAATATAATAAAAAAAAAGTTTACATTACAAATTGCGTTAGAGTAAAACGTTAACGTCATTGTAAAATTAGATTTTCATGCATTTATGTTTAGTAACTGTGCCAAAAACGTCCTGAACATTTTTTTTACTAAAAATAGATCGTATAAAATGTTTGTATGGCGCATACTGACCGGCGGTACAGGGCTTAATGTAACCATTCACTGCGGGCGTGATACTTTATGGTGTGTGCTAAAATTCGTGCCACCCACTCGTTTCGAACTTTGGACACACCTTTGTTACATATGTAACGAATATTCGTTGCTACTCGTTATCAAGAGATCGGGTTATGAAGTCATGTTGAAATAAAATTAATAAAAAGGAAACATTGTTGGAAATCAAACCTGTTTAAACAGAAACTTCTCTAGCGGTTGGTCGTTAATAACAATATTAAAAATCCTAATTATAACAACGAAGTGTGTAACACTGAAAGGATTTTCAAATGTAACTGCAACAACCAACAACAACAAAGTTTCCCAGAACTGACTGCATGAACGCCGGCAGTACGCACCTTTAGGCAAACATAAAGTATTATTAGATTCAAATAAAATAATGCAGCAGTGGAGACATTGTCAAGTCATTAAAGAGGAGAATGATTAGTTAAAAGCTAAATCAATAAAGAATATTTACTTGGAAGGGTTTTATTTTTATAATGCTGTACACAGTGAAATAACTGCGGAATCCACGGCAATTACTTTTCTCCAGGTGTCGGTCGTAATATTCAGTGTATATTAATCGAACGAGCACTATGTTATAAGATCGTGTTTGTTTCGTCTTGTATTTGACGGCACAGTTCACTTTAAAGAGTAACTTGATTGTAGCAAGTTATTGTAAATGATTCAATTATTTAATTAATTTGAATTTTATGTTTTGTAATAAAACCTGCTATAAATAATGATATATGAAAATTGTCCTAAAATTTTAATTTCTCGCCATTAGGCCAGTAAAGTGTTAGCCATTCTAGATATATTATATAATTAACAAAACAAATATGTTCAAATAACCCGTAAGGACAAAAATAAAAGAATTAAATTAACCGACAAGTGTTTATTTCTGCAAAATAAAGGTTTTATTAAATAGTTTTTTTTTTTTTGGTTGGTGCAGTGTGTCAGTCCTCATCTGTGCTAAACATACTGCTAAGGTTTTTCCAGCCGGCTGCCTGCCTGACGCTAACCCTCTTTGGGAATGCCGGTGATGTTTAATTTAAACCGCACGTAACTCGGAAAAGTCATTGGCGCATCTAGATTCGAACCCGCTACCTCGATTAAGAGGACAAGGTCCGTATCGACTCGGCTATTACGGCTTTCGAAAATAAGACCTCACCCCTTTTGAACTTTGTCCTTTCAAAAAGTAACGCTGTTTACAAATGCAGTTAACAAATATATAGAAAGCAATGCCAGTTTTACACAATTTTTTAACGATGGCACGCATCTACGAAGCCAGGTTTAAATTTAATTTCATCTTTAATAGATAGTTCGCTGTTGCAGATTAATGGAAATACAGTAATTTTGGATAATAAGCACAAATTGATCCAGTATATAACCCAGTGCTGCATTTTTATGAACATATTAACTGTTGGCAGGTTGGGTCTCTGTACATTGCAGACCGTCTACGAAAGTACTATCCCTCCACAGCTCATATTAATACCGCCAAGCAGTACAGATCAAACATTACTGACTGGGTTTAAAGGGTATACATAACTATATAATAGCTATTCAGTTTCTGAAGTAAAATGACGTTCTTCTTCACCAACAGCTGTTAAATCTGGTTATGAGAACAGCTCTGTATAATTATGGATATGCATATCACATTCCGGTGAACATCCCGTTAGTCACGATCTTCGTCGAAAAAAAAAATAAAACCTGCTGTCTGTTATTAATTTATTCGGATTTTGATGTACATAGAAAATAAAGCAAAATGCCAAATTAACTTATATAATATAATAAAATGATTCCTCCTCAGCTGATGGCGCGTTTATTGTTACCCTTTTGTCTATATATCTTAGTCTTATCTGTTTTCTTTTGACCTGCGTTTAAAGACTTGAAATATCCAAAACCTCCACCACCTCTATTCTTTTGCATGGGTCCTTTTGGTGCAACCTTTAGCTCTATAGCAGGTGGAACAGTAAATCCGAATGATTTAGCAACTTTTGCCATATCTATTGTGTCTATATCAAATATGGTTTTCAGATGATGCGAATCATATGCTCTGAGATAACTCTTAAATGCTTCTCTAGCTGATTGATTGAGGAAGTAATTTCTTGATATCAATTTTTCCAACTGAAACAATTTAATAATTGAAAGAAAAAAGGAATAAAATGGTAATATTAAAAAACTTAGCATAATTGTCACTGATGTTATAACCAATAAAGTATAATGATATTAGAAACAACAATAATGGACATTGTGCTAACACTAGACTTTAATTACAAATGATATTAGGTGACAAAAAAGTTGTCACTAACAAAGCACATTTTCCGAAAATACTACAGCTCTCATATGTTGACAGTCGGAACAATATTATAACAGCAGAATTTCAATGACAGCATGTGGAAAACCTTGCATCTAACCAATGTCCTATATAACTTGGCAAGTGGTTACTCACTGAAACAACTGCTATATAAATAGTAATTATTGTATACATTAATTGTTTACAACAAACCTGTAATTGTATATCGGCCACTTTATTCCAAGAAAATTCAAACTCGTTCAGTGTGACCTTAGATTGTTTCAAATACCGGAGGAATCCTAATTCCTCTGGACGTAAGATAAGCAACGCGTGTCCACTCGTGCCTAGACCTCTCGCTGTTCTTCCCACCCGATGAATGTATTCCTAAATATTAAGGCAATTGTAAAATAACTAGAATTAACCTGGTTTATTTCATAAAAAAAAATGTTCATTAGGTAAGCTATAAACAAACATTGTTTGGAAAGTATATAAAAAAATATTTTGTTACCTTGGGATCATCTGGGGGGTCATATTGAACAATCCAATCAACTGCTGGGATATCAAGACCTCTGGCGGCTACATCTGTACACAACAGTATACCACTTTCAGCGTTACAAAATTGGAAAAATGTTGTTGTGCGTTTTGCCTGTTGTTGTTTGCCCTGTTAACAAATATGCAGGTACAGTCACACACACATTTTATATTTGTTATATACAATGTGTGTGTGACCGTTGTTCACCATTTTTTTTTATTTCTCGGGCCCATAACCAAAATGAAGTAAAGTTAACATCACCTTAACTAGCATCACATTGTTATGACCAAGCAGCACTTATCAAATGAATAATTTAGTTTCGAATAAATTCTAGTTCTTAATAATTTCAATAGCTACAGTGCTCTCTAAACCAGCATGGTTATGTCGACATGATACTATTTGTGTCAGAAAAATTGTATATTTTTCGCTGGTCTAGAGAAATGTATAAAAATTCTTACAAATTTTTTAAATCAAAAATTTCTATTATAAAATTTCGAGACTAATATTTTATTATAAACAATAACCTGTTAAACTTGCATGACCAGTGTAGGATACTTTATTTATTATGATTTAATATTATTACAATTATTATGGGCCTGATAATATTAATTTATTTATTCAGCTTTGTGTACTTTCCCACTGCAGGGAGTCGGCCTTCTCATAATGAGAGAGCATTTGGCCTTAATCCACCACGCTGGCCAAGTGCGAATTGGCGGATATAACCAGTGATATTTAATTTCTTGAAGTGCACGTAACTCAGAAAAGTCATCGGTGCGTGCCGGATTCTATCCCGCGACCTGCGTATCAGATGCCAAGGTCCCAAACCACTTGGCCATCACGGCCTTCGATAATTAAATTGTAAAAATTATTTTTACTCACGTGTATTGACATAACTGGTAAATCAATATAATTAAACAATTCATGATGATATTTTACAGACATACAAGTTGACAGGAACACCATGACCTTTTTCTTTCTGTTCTTCTTCAGGAATGTGAACAGTACCATCATACGCTTTTCAGAAGGAACAACAATGTATCTAAAATTTAAATATACATATAAATTAATTTAAAAATACTACTACATTTTGTATCAATTTCTCCAATTTTACAATTACATTATAGTCACTACAGAATTTCTATAATTTTCTTTTAGGAAGAAATTTGTTAGTGTTGTTTATGTATGGCTATGGTTGGACAAAGGTGCTCACCCCAAATACTTAAGCTTTTACTTGATTTCAGCAAGAACACAAAGATGGAAGTTATGCCATCTGAATAGACAAATAATTATTTAGGCCTTGCATGTTACTAGGTGTAGAATTAGCCACTATTACATAATTTGTATGCTCTTGGATTTATCTTATAACATACCCCTGCTCTAAAGAATCAACTGTGGCTTGTTCTCTATGATCATCAACACCAACATATATCGGCTCATGTTTAACAGCCAGGGCAGTCAATGCTTCTGTTTTCTTTGTTTGTGTTGCACTAAAGAGCATGGTTTGACGTCTTTCTGTAAAACATAGTTCATTCCATTTTATAATCCACAATAATAACAAAAAATAAAAACAATTGAAAAACATACTTGGCAAAAGCCTAATAATCTGTTTAACTTCCTCTTCAAAACCAATTTCCAATATTCTGTCAGCTTCATCAATAATCAAACATTGTAAATTTTTATACAGGAAATCAGGTGTGTTCTGTAAATGATCCAATAGTCTGCCTGGTGTAGCCACAAGTATATTAATTCCTAGAAAGATTTGAAAATAAGTAACGTACACCACAAGACTTCAATATCATGTCTCTCTCAGTTGCTTTGGACATATTTACCTAAAACTTTTCTTAAGAAACTAATAACAGCATATGTCATTTCATGTTATGTAAATTATATTCAATAATCTCACTAATACATAGGTAATTACTAAACAAATTAAAATGAGGTCCTAGGTCCATAAAGGTATATTTCCTGTAACTTCCCATAGATATTTTTGCTAGAGATTTATTAATCATATGAAAGTGTTTGACAAACGTTGTTAATAAACAAGTGACTTACCTTTAGAAAGTTTCTGGGCTTCTGTGCTTCTATTAGCACCACCCATAACCAAACCATATGTATGGTGGTGATATTTCATTAGCTCCATGAGCACACCAAATGTCTGCATGGAAAGTTCTCTCGTTGGTGACAGAATAATAACACCGGTACCTTACAAAAATTAACACATGAATAATAATGACTTAGTAATAATTGTTGTATAACTGACATGTATTTAAAATCAGATATCCATTCTGTGTTCATTAAGCAATTCTCGACATACTTCTAATAACAGAGTATATGATACAAGAAACAAATGTACCTCAACAGTATTACCTGGAGATTCAATTTGTTTATTGCAATAATCATATCTCAACATTATTGAATATATGGAGATTTAGTTTCACATTCGCCTTTTTTGTCATCACCATACATTTAAAATAAAAGAAATAAAATGGTAATGGAATAAGGACTTAATTTAAAAAAATATATAGGTTAAGATAACTAATATTACATTTACTAAACAGGATTCATACCATTTCTAGGTTTAAACTGCAACTTATAAATGAGTTCAATAGCAGGTATTAGAAATGCAAGAGTTTTTCCTGATCCAGTTCTAGCAGCACCAACAAGATCTCGCCCTTCCAAAAGTGGAGGAATAGCTTTTGCTTGTATTTCTGTCATTGTAGTAAAACCCATGTCTTTGATACCCATTAGAGTAGATTCACATACTTTCCCTTCCAATGATGTGAATTTCTGATCAGATAAAATACCAAGGCACAAACTGGATCCAGGTACTGAAAGTTTTGATATTTTAATCATAACACTGATAGTTACTTAAGTTAACCATGTAATAAATTAAAAATTACATAATAAAAATGTATATAAATATAAAATGCCAAATAACAACTTCTGGAAGATTTAATAAAAGAAGACAAGTTCCTATGACATGATAGTTTTAAGCAGAAAGAATAAAAATCAACAAATTATGTAAATATCTTACTGAATATAATAAATATAAATGTCTGATGTTTAAATAAAAATAAATTTCATTATTATATAAAGCACTACTTACATTGGCTAGTGTCATCATGCTTTTCATTGAGGTCTGCAGGCGTCACTTCTTTACTTTCGTCAACATCTGATGGTGTTTCTTCTTTCATTTCATTTGAACTTGGATTATTTTCCTTTTTCTTTTTAGGTTTTTCTGAATAGATAACATATTTTTATATGATGAACATTCTAATAATAATTTAATTAAAAATACGTGTTGAAAACTTACTTTTAGGCGTTTTGGCAGAATCATCTATATTTTCATGTGGTCTTTTTTTTATATTATCTACATGTTCAACATCTAAAATATAAATAGGACAATAAATGTACAGTTATTATTGTCAAAGGTATACTTAAATTATTTGAAAGTAAAGCATTGCTTGTTAAAACATAAAGCAAAATATTAGGTTACCTGCAGTGTTTTCATTTTCATTATTCTGTTTTTTTGTGGAAATTAATTTCTGTTTTTTCTTCTCGCGTTTTTTAATTTTACGAAGGAGAATTTTATCTGGTGTTGGCATATCGATGTATATATATTACAATCGGCTTCAAAACTAACGTGTATACAGCGTGGTTATGAAGTACCCTTTCCTATTTATATTTTTTACACTTTAATAAAAGACAAAAGTGCAATGACTATAGAGCCTATTCCTTAGCAATTGCACTTTGCCTTTTTATTGTTGTTAATTAAAATCTCAGTTACCACTACAATTTAATGCTGATATATTTTACAATAACATCATATTACATCATATAAATAAAATTGTGTTTAAAGTTTTGGTGTACAAGGTGTTTGTATTGTAGCAAGGTTATTAAAGGTATATTAAACTATAAATGGTAAATAGAAATGCCTGCGTGTAATTAAAGAAATATGGTCACTTGCTATGTGAAATGGATTTAAATAAAAAAGCTGTGTACTTTCTGCCGTTGTCAAAATATTTCTAGATGTCAAATGTAAAAGTTTAATAGTAACAAATGAGAACCCTTGTAAACACAAAAATTATATATAGTGCGTAAAAACTTCATTATAAGTTCGCAAATTATAGGATTTTCTTTAATTTTAATTGATCTAACAAATTACATAAAATTTGTAATTTTTACATCAATGTAAACAAATATTATTTTGAGGTTATGCATATGTTTAAAACTTTTATTCATTTATTTTAAAAATACTGAACAATGAAATGAGAATTTTGTTAACGTAAAAACAAGTCAAGAATAACAAAACTGGTAACAATTAATAATGGACGATGAAACCAGAAAAACTAAATTTAAAATATTTAAGAGTAAAATATCACAAGGTACATTAAATGCAATAAAACATTTGGGATTTAAGTATATGACTAATATTCAAACTGAAGTTATACCCAAGGCACTAGATGGAGTAGACATTGTAGCAACAGCCAAGACTGGTTCTGGTAAAACTTTGGCATTTTTGATCCCGGTAATAGAAGTAGCCAAAAATACAAATAATGTATGTAAAGGTATTGTTGCAATAAAGTTATTTTGTCTACGCTGTTACGTACATCCTAGTGATTTAAAGTTAAACACTATTTAAATATTTGTAGGTACTAGCTGCATTATTATTTCACCGACCAGAGAGTTAGCTACGCAAACTTATCAAGTCCTACAAGATATTTTATCCCACCATGAAGGAGTTACATCAGCTTTAGTTATTGGTGGAGAAAGTAGAAAAATGCAGAGCTATTGGCTTCAGAATGGTTAGTTACAGTACTTTATTTTAAATTAAGAAATTTGTAATTTTACATTATATGTCCTTGTTTGTTGTTCACAAGCACTAATATTTAATTTTAGTTGTAAATATTGTTGTTGCTACACCTGGAAGATTATTTGATCATATGAGAACTAAAGAGTTTAACTATGGATATGTCCATTGTTTAGTTTTGGACGAAGCAGATAAAATATATCAATATGGCTTTGAAGAAGACTTGAAACAAATTATAAATAGGCTTCCAAGTAAGTATGCAATATTTTTTAAATGTCAACATTTATTATTTTTAAGTAAAGAAATGAGGTATAAATTAATATTACATGATGAAAAAACTTGTAGAGGAAAGGCAAACAATGTTGTTCAGTGCCACCCATTCAGAAGTAACAGATGCATTAATCAAGTCAGCAATGAGAAATGATTTATACACTGTTAACACAAATAAAGACAATGAGAAAGCTACAGTAGAAGGCCTAAAACAAGGGTAAGTATATTACTTTTGAAAGGACTCAATTTTGAAGTTCATTTTTATGGAAAATTTATTTAAAACACTGGTTATTTTCACATTATCATGTTTTTGCAATTCATTTGCATTTGGTTTGTTTATTCTCAGTTCTTTAGGATTTAATTTTATTTAATACAGCAAATTTATAGAGATAAGATTTATAGGGACAGTATAAAGTTTTTTTTTTTTTAATAGTATAAATATGACCTCAATAAACATTTTATTTAGTGAAAGATAAATTTTATAGTGTACCTGCTCATAATATTCTGGCTCATCTAGAGTAACAGCAGTAATATGAAGACAATGGTGTAAATAGACAGGTTGTAGAAGCTGTACCACCAATCATATGCGCTTCATGGCATAAGGCATATAATAGTTTTCTCCTATATGAATATTTTGATTGCAGGTATGTTATTTGTGAAACAGAATACCGCCTTAATTGGTTATATAAATTGTTGAAAAAAACACAAAATTTAAAAGTTATGATATTCTTTTCGAGTTGTAAATCAGTTGAGTTTCACCATAATTTTTTCAACAAATACTGTGACATGCCAGTGCTTTGTATACATGTGAGTTATTTTAATTACTTTGTATTTAATTATGATATTAATTAATGAGTGCTCTAGCTTTAGATAAAGTTAATGTTCCTGACTTACTAAATTAATTACATTATTTAGACTACTTAAAATAAGATGTATACTTGGATAGTTATATTTAATCAGAATTAGAAAAAAAAATTGTTTCTGTGACTTGTGTTGTTTGATTGGTGGTAGAGATTTTTGGAACCACATGCACATCTACCACCAATCTGTCATCCTCATATGATAGCCATATTACTCTGGGCTAGCACCATGTACTGTGTCAATGTTATTTAGCACAAATGTCAAATTGATTTTGTATATAAAAACATTTTGTTTACTATGATGTAAAATAATGTTTTGAATTTATCTTGAATTGTTATGTTATAAACCATGACCTAAAAATTCATCGATTATTTTTCAACTTTTTTCAGGGTAAAATGAACCAAAGCGATCGAACATACACTATTAACAATTTTTATAATGCAGAGAAAGTAGCATTGTTTTGTACGGATTTAGCTGCAAGAGGGCTTGATATTCCTTCTGTTGACTGGATAGTACAGTTTGACCCTCCAGCTGATGCCAATGTAAGTGTTACATGTAATGATTATTTGACAATATGACATAATATGAAATCTTGTGAACTGTAGTGTTATATTATCTATACTATATATAACTATATAACTATGCTTTTTAATTCTACAAAGCAAAGAGAGAAATAAAATATTCACTGGATAACATTACAAAGGACCAAGACATGCCAAGATATAAGCAGCGATAGCCGAGTGGTTTGGGACTTCGGCCTCCGATTCGGAGGTCGCGGGATTGAATTCGGCGGTCGCGGGATTGAATTCGGCGCGCACCAATGACTTTACTAAGTTATGTGCGCTTTAAGAAATTAAATATGACTGGCTTCCGCCAACTCGCACTTGGCCAGCGTGGTGGATTATGGCCAAAACTCTCTCCATTAGGAGAGAAGGCCCCGAGGCCCAACAGTGGGAACATACTGGGAGTGGGTTGTAAAAAAAAAAAGACCTTCCCAAGATCCGGCGGCAACAGAGACCGGTATAGTTTTTGTTGCCAGCAAAAGCAAGCTTTTCCTATATATTTTTTAAATTTGTTATTATATTGTGTCTAATTTAAAAATCTTTGTGTAAAATGAGTACTATTTGTAACTGGTATTTTCTTTAACCTACATGTTTCTTCTAGGAATACATTCACAGGGTTGGCAGAACGGCCAGGGGTTTTGGCGCTGCAGGGCACGCCGTATTATTGCTGAGGCCGGAAGAAAAGGATTTCATTGATTATTTGAATGAATCCAAGATTTATTTAGACAAGTACGAATTTTGGGATAAATTGAGTGATCTCCGTAAGAAGGTATTGTTATAAAAAGTATTATATTATTATTTATATACCAAAGCTTTCCGGAACATCTAAATATTAAAAATATCTGTAGCCTTTCCACAGCTGCACATACAATGTGTAGTCACAATTGTAAATATATTAATATTCCTTCTAAATTTACCACATAGCAATTTAAGGCATTTTAATACTAAGTCTAAGTCGCTTCACTCTTGACAGAGTGGTAGTGGTCATTCGAGTTGTTTGTGGCATGCTTCACAATCCGTTGCCATCCTTCGCGGGACACTGCTTTCCTCGTGCATTCGTGAACAGGGGCGTCCACAGCAGCTTTAACTTGGTCCGTCCAGCGCATGGGGGCTCGACCGCGAGGTCTTGTACCTTCAACTTTGCTCTGCACCGCAAGTTTCTCGACGGAACTATTCCCGCGCCGCGAAATATGTCCAAAGAACGAGAGAATGCGGGCTCGTATTGTGGAA
>DWHU01000499.1:0-18309 GCA_018247975.1 Parides photinus | reverse complement strand
TGCCAGTGATATTTAATTTCTTAAAGCGCACGTAACTAGAAAAGTCATTGGTACGCGCCTGGATTCGAACTCACGACTCCCGATTCGGAGGCCGAGGTCCGTAACCACTAGGCTATCACGGCTTCTTCAATTGTATACAATATACATACAAAATCATATTTTATGAAACACATACATTATTTTTTAACTAACACGTGATAATTAACTAACATTGTATTTTTTTTAAGAAAGTATTTTCTCCATGTATATTTTTTACTTATAATAATTTATTTATTTAAGACCATAAACCGAGATTACTCAGTAAAAATGACATAACTCTACATGTACATATAGCGTATTCATCGCATATGCGATATACAAGAATTTGCGCTTGTCCTTATTAGACCCAGGATACTAAGTTTTACCCATTGTAAATTGACAACGTGAATTTATCAAGTTTGACGGAATAAATAGATTGCTATATAAAACTTTAATAAAGGGAATCACTTACTTGACATTATTGGTTGCGAAGTGGACTCAGTAATTTCGGTGCGTCCGGCATTGGCGACAACTTGCTGCAAATGTGTACAAATAATTAATTAAGTATAGCAAGATAGAAGTAGATGAGTTTCCACCTTTTCGCAAGGAGAAACGGAGTTTCACCTGAGCCTCAGTTTCTAATTTTTCCTTTTCGGTTTTCTCATTGGTCATGTCCATCATCTGTTCATTAGTTTTTCTGAGGCCGGCAATCAAACTCGTTTGTTGTTTCTAAAAAATATTAAGTTACTATATTGTTAAACGAATATATACAAATAAACGTTATTAGAATTCGACTAAATAGAAAACCACGTATGTAATAAAGTACCGCATAACTTTTTTAAAGATAAATTTTTGGATTATGTGATTTTAACAAGTTATGAAAGTAATAAAATTTTATAACGGTTATCGTAATATATATAAATTACGTGTCACAATGTTTGTCCTCGATGAACCTCCAAACTACTTAACCGATTTTAATAAAATTTTGCATACCGCGTGCAGTTGATCAAATTTAAGAAGAAGGATAACTTCTTGCATGACAATTTAAAGTCGCAAAATAAATTTATTGAAAATTATTTGTTTCATGTCTAATAGTCACAATTATTTATTGCTTCCAAACGATACCAACAGAAGCCGATATCTGTTGACTGGATTGAGTCTGTATTCAATAGATGTCGCTGTTTTAAATGAATCGACGTTTTATCTATATATGTATATAAAAGAAAGTCGCGTTAGTAACAACACAGAGTAACTCAAGAACGGCATAACCGATTTTCATGATTTTTATGTTTTTGGATTTGTCGTCGTCGGGAATAGTACAAGAAGTACTAAATTTCTCTTCAACGGCCGGAAAAATCACAACTCATTTGCGTTCAAATTCAATTTAATTTAATGGAAATCTGTATTTTATTGTACTGATATAATAAAAAATGTAACTGTATAATTTTGTGTTTATTTTAAAATCATAAATCTGCCTATTACAAATTAAAATTATACTTAAATAGGTCATTAAATAAAAATTAAATATTAAAGTATTATACATTATTTTAATTAATTTGCTATTAGCAATTAAGAAAATATTCAAACCTTTTAAATGGTTTTACAAAGAGATTGACATTTGTTATTGTAAAATATGTTTAGGTGTTTAATAGTACATAGAAATTATAAAACAAACCACTATATAAAAATGTAATCGATTCATGAAGCAACTTACGCTGCTGTTGGCGCGTATCTTTTTGAGACATCCCTCCAGCCACGTCCGAATAGTTTGCTTGGCCACCTCCTCCTCAATCAAGAACTCAAACTCTTCTCTGGCCAAAAGCTCCTCCATTTGCAAAGATTTGCGGATGTCAACAGTACGATAAGACAACATGCTGTAATAAAACAAATAACGGTCTCATGTTCACATTACGAAATTACATAATAAACATTGTTTTGGTAAGACTTGATGGCTCAGTTTCAAAGTAGTATGCGTCGTCCGTTTCCAAGCTGGCGTTTCTGGTGAAAGAAACCCACGTAATAAAAAAAAACAACAACTTTTGTTGTCAGTTGTCTCTCTCCTAGTGTGAGAATGGTTTCAGTCCAATGGGAACATTAAGTGGGCTGTTATTGTAAATTACGATTATTATGAAACTTATACTATTGAAAAAGGAAGAGTGTATATCAGCATGGCCAATAGTCATGTATTAATGTGCTTTGATTATTGAAATGAAATAAATGGTATCTTAGTAACAACGCTTGCATACTTGATGACATCATGGAAGGTGACGTCCTCTCCGTTGTGCAGTCTCTCGAGTTCATAGCACATATATTTGAAAAGTAAACGTTCCCTATGAGTGTCGCACTCCAAGCGCCCTTTAAGTAAGCGTAGAATAAACTTTACCTGAAAAATAGCATTAAAGAAGAATAACATTAAATAATAAATTTAAGATTTCCATATCAAAACGATTATTTCAATAACAAGATTAACATAAATATAACTTAAATAGCTATAAAATTCTTTTTGCACTTAAATAACACAGTAATTTTTTTAAAGATTTTTTTAAAAAATACTTGTCACTAACTAAAAAGGTGGTCAAGATGAAATTTCAAAAGCGTATCAGTTTTTCTCGTGAATTTCACCAACATACTTCAGAAGACATGATATATATATACACATATACAGATATGAAAATGGTTGGCTATTCCTTATTCTACCTTTCTCACTGGTATGACTCCTTTTTGATGTACATCAACAATATTCCATGTATTTTGAAAGTTCCGTATGTCAGCATATGACAGTAAAGCGTCTTCTTCATTTGAGTAGAATAATGAAAAGTTTTCCATAATAATAGCTGCAATAAAAATAAATGTGATAAGTTTTTAAAAATTAACGTATTAACTTGTTATTACTATCTTAAATTATTACATTTTAATACAAAAAAATACATAAATTCTCTTTGCTATTTGAATGATATCACAACAAAATGTCAAATTCTTGACCAACACGACATGATGATGGACACGCACAAAAAGGATTTGTTTTTTTTAAAAAATCCCCAAAAATTGGCAATTGTATGCATTTGTAACATATATAATAATACCTTATGCTATTTAACATAAACAACTCACCTAATGTTGCCACTGCTGAGACTGTGGACTTTCTCTCATAATGAGAGAGTTATGCCACCACGCTAAGTGCGGGTTGGCGGATAATATTAGTGATATTTAATTTTTTAAAACGCACATAACTTAGAAAGTCATAGGCGAGTCGGGTTGGAACCTGTGACCTCCGAATCGGAGGCCCGAGGTCCCTAATCACTCGGCTATCACGGTTGTCTTCATACGCTTATCACTTAACAGCAAGAATTTTACGATAAAATATTCAGGTAAATAACACACCAACGAGCAGATTCAGTACGATGTAGGTGATAATGACGTAGAATGTACAGAAGTACGCTAGTGAGGCGGTGAAGTTCCCGCAGTCCGTCTCCCAGTAGTTGTCGGCGGGCGTGCAGTACGGCGGCGCGACCATGCAGTCATGCATTATCTTGTTCCAGTCCTCACCCGTCACTATGCGGAACAACATCGCCACGCTATGTATGGGCGAGTTGAAATTAGCACGCCTGTTATTAACACAACATATATCATGAGCAACTCAGTTTATCTTTTTACTGCCGGTATTCTACCTCAATGAAGTCTGAATTAAAATATTCTCGCATCATATTAACCAAAGTTCCATAAAACTGGCAACTGTATATGCATATAGTAATGTACGTACATTACGGTATTAATATGGATGAATAGAAATAGAACAGTGCAATAATTAGACGTATGTCTTATTATCGAGTAATATAAATATTATTATGTCCTTTTTTTTTATTTGATACGATTGGGCGGAGACACAACTGAGAAAACAGACAAAGCTGAGCATATTTTTTTATTTCAAACAGCTTAAATAATGTTCATAACATTGGCACTCGAGATCTCTTAACACTTTGTACTCAAAACCGTTTATTCACCACTCTGGCCAAGTGCGGGTAGTTTTAAATGTTACAGTATAATAATTATATTTCTCAACTACCTTCCAATTCCTTCCCCGTACTTGACATTTCCGAAGACGATTGTTCCGGCGAGGGCATAGAAAAACACCAGCAAGAACATTCCGAATATGATGAAGAAGCTCTTGCACACACTTACACCAACCGTCAACATCAACATCTTCAGTGTCGTGTGTTTACCGGTTATTGTAAAGAAACGTAGGATAACCACCATGAAGCCCACGAAATATGAAAGATCGTTCTGAAATAATAAAAAGTGATCTAAATAATCTCCTGCTTCATGTATTTTTAAAATGCATCTATTATGTTTGTTTAGTATATTGGTTACCTTTAGTGTGAAGTGCATAAATATCCAAATACATCCTGCGACTGTAACGAGCAGATCGTAACGATTTCGTCGACTTTGCCAATAACCACGCGGTGTAAAGGCGATCGTCTTCAGCACCACCTCTACTACGAACACAAGTGTCAGCAAAGCTGATGTGAGCGCCAGTCGTTCCGTATTAGATGAATGACGGGACCACTGTAGAAGATACAAATGGTTGAAAGTAAAACTCATTCATTCAGATTTATTATAACAGCAATAGATTTTTTTATTGATGATGTGGTAAGTGAAGCCATATCAATGTAGCTACTTAGAACGATAAATACTAATTCACGTTGTTATCCTCGCTTTGTGATACTGACTCGTTGTTCCCGCATATTTAATAGCCACAATATTTTTATACCCAGTAGTGTTTGCTGAGTGATGTAGGGCGAGAGAAATAGACATTGGTATAACTACATACTCTATAAAAAAGTCAGCACCAGTTAAATAAAAGACAAAAAAAAAACGATTATTTTCAGTAAGCGCACTGTTTTTAGTATAATAGGGTATTTTAAATTTGTTCCGACAGTGTTCGACTTTAACGTGTCAGTTATTATTTACAAACGCTTACCGTGACAGCCAGCAAACCGCTGTTAATTAGCACAACAATAGCGATGACCCGCTTGAAAGACAGATTTTGCGTTACATCGTAAGCAAATGCGCGCACCTTCCTGCCATCGGGGCGAGGAGGCAAATGAAGCGGCTGTGCAATTTTTAGTCTCTTTTTCAAATCACACCTGTATGAAATACACATGAAATTTATTACGCATAAAAAATGTAATCAATAAAGCGAAATGTTTTATAAATATTAGAAATTCAATTAATGTACTACTGATAGTAAGTTACTGCAGCACAAATAGATATCTTATAAGTTTTGTATCTTAAAGCGATGAGTATGTGGTACAGTGGTTTATCTTCCTATTCTCACATTGCTGTGATGGGTGGTATTCTTCCATCTTCTCTGTCAACGTCTTACCCAGCAGGATGCTTATTAAAATAAAGAAGTTAAGAAGCATTGCTCAGCAAATGACAATGGGGCTTTTCTCGCGTAAGAGAAGTAAATAATCGTTTTCCGAAGAAAAAGCATAAAGTTATCAATAGTTATCATAATAATGATCACTCTTTTGATGACGAGGAACACGGACGCGCGGACGGAAGGACACACTCACTAGTGGCCACAGCAGTGGTCTTTTCTTCGAAAAAAAAAAAACATTAAAAAGAGATAGTATCACATAGCAAAATTTTACTGTTCCTTTATAAATTTAGTTTTACATATATTATAAACTTATGCAATAAATTACCAACGTCGCTGATCAACAGTCAAGAGAGCAGTGCCTTTGTTTTCGGAATAATTAGCTATCACAACGCCTACGAACAAAGTTAAACCGATCATACATCCTAAGAATATATAAACATGAATATATATAGCATGAACCTGAAAAAGAAAAATTAATAAATTATTTATGCGTTCTCGAAACGAAATACCTGCGTGATATGTAAATTAATTTTTTTTTAGGTATATAATAAGAACAATTAAAAAAAAAACATTTAGGGATACTAACAGGTCCTAAGGCTTTAATCAAAACATCACGAACATCCAACCAGCCTTTAAATGACAATACTTCAAATAACGTCAAGAGCGCGTCACCTATGTTGTCAAAGTTAAACCGTTTAGGATTTGCCCTGTAAAAAAATTACAATATATCAATAAAATTACAATATTATATAGAAATAGCTTAAAATTCTTTAAAGTTCCATTAAATCCACATATTACAGTAAATTTTATGGAAAATAAAAATACTATAATCCAGTCCTTAATGATGGATCACTTTGTAAATGCTGACATATGAACGATGCGACTCGAGAATGCAAGTTTTCAATTCTCTCGGAGCTAAAGCTTAAGACGAAGTAAAATATAGTGTTTCACCCGCCCTGCCCTAAGGTCTAGCACATGTAATGAACATAGCACATCTGCTACCCCGCACCACTCGGGTAACAATGTGGATATACGATGTTAGACTTTGCACCTATGAGATGAAAAATAAAGTGGGTTGTTTAAATATTATATATAAAATTTGTATTGTTATTGATAATAGTCTTAAATAACATACCAAACTCGCGGTACCAGCATAGACGGAAACGTCTCATTAGGTCCAGGTTTTATCTTCATTTTTGTTACAAAAACACGACGCATGAAGACACCTACGCAGTCCTCACGCCGTGTTATCGTTGGATCATTGCAACGAGCTAACCTACAACCGATTTATACATTGCTAATTAGTAAAATTATTATTATTTTTAGATTCATTTAATGTTGTAGGTCTTCTGGACTGTACTAAAAATATTTCTATAGTCGTTTATCGGCTTTTTTATCTACTTTACTTTTTCTCATGGGCCTAGTATCATTTTAGTACCGTCGTTACTTTTTCGTACATGCACTTCAATCCATAAGGACTATTTACCTCCCTCCATATAATTGTACGCCATAACTTGCAAATACGAACATCAACAGAATAAGCAGCGTTGATACCTAAAAATTATAAAATAAAATCACAGGAGTTCTGAAGAATAATTAATATAACTATTAGAATAGTTTCAAATTTATCAATTTCTTTACACATATTAAGGGTACATTGAAGTAATTGTCAAAGAATTCGGACCGAGTATACTTAGATAAAATAGCGGTACACTTTGAGTCAAAATGTGTCCTACATTTTATCTAATCTTAAAGCCTACGTTTATAGTTTTAACAAAAAAAAACTTAAATAATAATAAACGAAAAAGTCAATACAATTTATGTTAAAATATAAATATTATGACAAAAAGCGACAAGGATCGCATCCGCGACATACGTATGGTCTTCGTCAATTAAGAAAAAAAATTATTAGTTAAATGTAATCGGAAATGCATACCAAAAGTATTTCCTTAAAACCCCGGCAAAGTTCGTAGACGACCTTCCGCATGTGCGGCACGAGTGTAAAAATACGTAGCGGACGAACGCAGCGAAGAATCATGAGCATTTGAGCTGCAGACCCTGGTGGAACTCGCACTGGCATCCAGCATAGAAATGTTAATGATACCTATAAGTATTGAGTACTATTATAAATGACATTTGAAATAATTAATGAAAAATACAAGATACAATCAGACCCTCTCGCCCCTTTTTCCTATTATTGTCAGAAATTTTAACATTTGCTTTAATTTATAATGTTCATCATTATCATTGGTGGTAAGTTGTGTCGCTTCAGTAAATAAAACAAAAGTTACAAATTTCGACTATTACCTATCATTTAATCTTATTTATAAAATATTTTTGAATAATAAGTACTACATGTTATAAAAAATAACAACAATTACTTTCAAAATAAATTTTAAACTTTATTAAATATTGGTGGTATGTGTTTATAACGTTTTTATACTTACCACATAAATGAATACATCTAACGCTGCAGCAGCATCCTTCAGGTATGCTTTTGGAGTAAAGAATAGGCCATCAGCTAAAATTTTAAGTGCCAATTCTAAACTCATAAATATCACGAAACCATATTCTGCAATCTATAAGAAAATTTAAAGCAATAGTATATATAAATTTAACTTTAAATGAGTAAATCGTAAAAATAAAATATTACCTGCAGAACAAAGTTTTCCATTACTCTATACGCGGGGGTTTCAAACATCATCGATAAGCAGGAAAGAGTAGTCACCATGATCATTACCCAGTCCAAGTACGTCACTAAACCCAGAAAATTGCTGTTGACAAAATTTGCCTTTTTATTTCAATAGAAAACTAATCGCGTGTATATGAACATTAAAAAATTAAAAAAATAAATCAATTTATTTACAATACAATGTTATTGAAATAGATTTCTATTTCGTTTTAAATATTTTACTAGTAGGTAAGCATTCACTTCTGGTAGGTCTCTAATCGGTGTTGTCCCCTCGAGTGGTAGTGAAAAACTTCCAGACACCAAATAAGTAATACGCGCCTATTTTTATCAACAACTAGTAGTGTGTTAACATTATTGTTCCAATTAAATAGACTTATAGTAATCAAACAAGTATTGGGATAACGGGACTTAGGTCATGGAACCTACCCGACCGGTCCGTGGCGTAGGGTCAGCTCAATGTGGCCACTCCGGGCGAGCTGTATGAGCTCACCTCAATTATGTACCCGGGGGAGCTCTGGAGGCGGACTTTTTCTGTCCTTCGCAGCCGAGATGCAGTTGCAGAGGTAGAGGAGTGCAAGGTATTGCGGTTCGCCGCTCTCGCTACCTCCCGCGGCCGTAAAATTGTTGGCGGTGGAGCCCACGACCAGATCCGCCGCAGGGAGCCGGGCGAGTTATTTGTATTGGTTCTAATGGTGACGTATTCGAGGGATCCGTTACCCAAAAGTGGAATAAACGCCGAGACGAGGGCGTGTTGTGTGTTATGGTTCACCTTTCCAGAAGAGATGAGGGGTTTATCCTCCGAGGCAGGGCTGCGCGGTGTAGCGACAGGACAAAGAGGGACTAGGAAAGAGGACTATCGTCGGGGTTTTAATCGGTGCAAGTCCGTCATAACCTGTACTTGCCCCTGCGAGCATATGTTTTGTCAATACGGCAGTTAGAGGAGCACTCACTGGAAGCTCTTGTAATGCACCTTCCGCTCGTTGCCTGTAACGGGGTCGCGCAATCGCGCATCATAACGCGCATCTACTATGGCGCGGCAGAGTTTGCGGAAGCGCGACTCACGCGGCACTAACAGCAGCGGTGTATCAAAAAGAGGATGGTTTTCTCGCAGGTCTTCCTCGCGTTGATTTCTGTATACATAAATTATACACATATGGATTTTGTAATTGTAAAGTGCAGTACTTTCAAATCGTCTTACTACCTCCATGTCACTGGTTTAGCGTTTGCTTTGTAACAACACGCAAACCATCAGATTGAATTAGCAGCAACATTTTTAGATCTTTGTCTAGTTACCTCTTTTATATTGCAGATTTGCCGCTATCGAAGCATCGTTGTTTTGGAGCTGCTCACATATGAGAGCTAGGACATTCTGGGCAAGCACGCTTTACTATCTACAGCCTCATCGTTACTTAACACCATTTGTAAATTATGTATTTGTAATTTTAGATGAGACATAACATTAACAGAAAAAACTAATGTTATATTAAATAAAGTTTGATGTACATTAAAAATGTACTTTAGTTTTATATTTTGATACTGCTGCTCGATACCTTCTCATTTCTGCCTGCTGCCTTTTAGCCTGCAGTAAACGTATGTCTAGATAAGGAGGTCGCGCCCGTGAAGAAGGCACTACGCGTGACGCTGCACCAATGTCGCCGTTTTCTAGCAAGTGCTCGTAAGTTTGTTTTAGTTTTAAAGAACCACTACGAACTGAACGTCGAATAGATCTTGATCCGAACCTATATAGAGACGACAATTTTATTATTTTCTTAGCATTTACCTAAGTATAACGTATAATAAATTTAATGTATATTTACATACTTCTTTTGGTCAACTCTCAATTGCTTTGCGCTGGATATAGTTCCCTGAGATTTGAGCCCAGACTTTCCACCTGTCGTTAGCATGGCGGAGTCGCCAAGAACCAACCGTCGATGATTGTTCGAGTCACTAAAAATTTACGAACTGTTACTTAACAAAGTCATTTACCTACTAACTATACATAAATTTTTAAAATTAGGTATTTTTAAAGTATTTATTAATTACTTTTTACGTTAAAAATGTTGTAAAGAATATAAATATGCAAAACTCAAATATACCTTGGTGATCATTTCGTAAATGGTAAATAATCTGAAACTAAAATAAGAAAGAAAAAATTAAAAGCAGGCAAATAAAAATACAGTGCGATTTTACATTTTAAAAAATAAAACCAATAATGATTTGTATGGACTTTTTGATGGATGGGAAAAAAATAAACCAGAAAAAGATTTTTGTAATGCAAAATTTAAACGCAATGAATAACTATAACCACAAACATATTTTAATCAGAATATCCCCACAGTCATTCTTCTTTCAGTGTGTCAAAAAGATCGTGTTTGGAAATTGATAGTAGCTTTTTAAGAGTTTGAATTTAAAGATGGTAGGTTTCTGTTGCCAGTCCGTTTATTTACTACCGCACTCTCTATTTCTACCGCCAAACAGAGGTCTGTTAACATATACATACTGTTTTGATTTGAAAGGCGCTACATTACTGTTTATCATGATAGATATACATTATAAAAGACATTTATGTGGTTACACGTGATCCACACTAAAATAATTAGTAAAATGATGATACGTACTTAATGATAGAAGCGACAACATGTCGGCGTAATGCAGAACTTGGGCGCTCCGAAGGCGGGGCGACGACCAGAGTTTTTACAAGGCATCGTTTACGATAAGGAAATGCAATCTTGTCAAATCCGATGTACTCTATCGCTCTTCGTGAGAGATCACCAGACCGAGCGCCACCACCGGCCACTCCTGTTTCCTCTTCCCCTTCGACTTCGCATACAAACTGTCTCATAAAAGATTCGCGTACCTGTGTGGCATTAATAAAATTGTAATGTAACTAAAATTTAAACAAAATAGACTGTTGTTATTGAGCTTTGGTATGCATACTTCCTTCAGGAAATCATAAAAGTTTCATTTCCACTGATAGGAAAATACTGGGCCTATATAATAGATAAATAACAGCCTTGACTTTTTATAAAAGTAACTGCAAGTCTCTTAAGTCGAAATAAATTATAACAGATCTGTTTAGATAAAAAAACCAAATAAAATAGAAAATTTCTTGTTCAACTAAACAAAAATTATACGATTTTCTATTTTACATAAACTGTACTATAGACTACGAAAAATGCAGTGTTTTAACCTAATGGAACTCAATTTTTGTAAAAAAAAGGTTTTTTTAAGGTCCGAAAAGGCCCATTTTGACAAAAAAATCAAAAAGTAAACAGTTTTAATTCCATGATGGCTGAGTGGTTAGTGACCTCGACCTCTTATTCGGAGGTTGCGGGTTCCAAACCTAGCAGCGCACACCCATGAATTTTTCGAGTTATGTGCGTTGTATAAAATTAAATATCACTGGCATTATCCGCCAACCTATACTTGACCAGCGTGGTGCATTAAGACCACAACTCTCTCATTATGAGTGAAGGCCCCGAGTCCCTGCAGTGGGAACATTAAATGGAACAGTATTAAGAATACCTTAGGCAAATTGAAGTCTCCAGGAACCTTGTGTAATTTCGTCATTTGAGGACTGTCAGGAAATCGCTCAAATATCCGTAACCTAAAGGGCAAACTCTCCTTAATTTCAGCGCTCTGCTGTCGGTATCGGAGTTGCTTTAATTTTTTTATATCTTCATCTAACTCTAAGTTATCTAATATTACAGCGACGAATAAGGACAGCACTATCTGAAATGTAAAGTTGAACATAGATTACATAGGAATATAATTTTAAAATTACCAAGAATAAAAAAATCTTTATACCAAAGTAACAAACAGATGGTACAAAATGAAGTAGATAGCGACTAGTGGAGTCAAAGTCTGACTTGTTCGAACCATGGTTTCATCCATTACTTCAACCCATGCTTCTTGTGTTAAAATTTGGAACATAGACATGAAGGCCTGAAAATAGATCCACAAATAAGGTAAATAATATAAAAATGTATGAATTTCATGTAGAAAATAAATTACATAAGATTATGAATAAAAAAAAAACAGCATTAATATGTGAAAAAAAGTTGAGATTTTTATTTATTCAATTAAAACGTTGCACATGTTTGCAACAGATTTGGCTGGTTTATGATGAAAAGTGAAAATATCAACTTATACAATAAACTTACTTCAGGAAAAGTTTCGAATTTCGTAAACTCACACAGAAAACAAAACAGCTGCATTGATATAGATGAACTAATAATTAACAAACACATTGTGAAAATAATTAAGCTGCCTAATTTTTTGCCTGGTCCAAAGATCTTGTAAACAAATCCCTCCAATAGTGGTGAGGCTTTTATCAACCTTACTATACGTAGAACCTTTAACAAATTTGTATATTTTTAAAGTATTTATAAATATAAATTAATAACTTCTTTAATAAATAAATGTATAGTTAGCTGGTAATTTTTACATGGATTACAAGACGATTGTATACGCTATACGTCTCGACGAAGTGTGGTTTCGATTCCTGATGAATTTAAGCATTCGGTGAAAGTACAATTGTGAAGAATTCGACATGTACCAAGAACAGCTTTTTTTGAAATGTCGCATTCACAAATTAACACTTAGCAAGCGTGGTGAACATGCTTTCTCTTCTTGTTGAAGAATTCGCCAAATTCCAGAAATGGGAACATTAAGAGATTAGGAGAATATTACTGATTATTAATCATCATCCTTGTGCCCATTTCCCAATTTATTTGGGGTCGGCGCATTCGGGGTATTTGGGGTTGGTCGGTCATTACTGATTATTAATATATTATTTAAAGATATTTTAAAAATAATCCCTTTCTTCTCTTTAGTCGTACACGAACCACGTAATTATTAAGTGATAAATAACTTTACTAATTATTAATAAAATATTTAAATATGTATATATATTACGAGATTTAAATTACTTGAAAGTATGTGAATCCAGACATGTAAAGTTGAGGAATTATATGGATCGTAGTACCAACAGCTAATAGTAACTCAAATTTGTGAACAGAATGTTTAAAATAACCCTTCCAACCCAAACACCATATTTTTATCAAGGCTTCCAAATCCAAAAATACGGTGAATGCAATCTGAAAATAAAAGGTTACAATCTAAGAAACAGATCAATTTGCATTAATCATATTAATAAAGACTATAACAATATAAAAAAATTACTTCTATGTAATAATAATTTTCATAAAAAAATTCTCTGGGGTTGTCATCATGTTTAAAGTTCATAGTAGCAGTAATAATTCCATTAGCTAGAACAACTCCCATAACAAGGAGACGAAAATATGCAGAGCGTAGCATTTTATGAAATATTTCCGGAGCGCTCCCTGAAAAAAAAATTATAATTTTTAAATGTAAAATATTATGAAAAATAATTTAACTGCTTAGTTACATGAAATGTTCTATTTAGACGAGAATTTAAGTTTTGAAGTTTAGTTGGTAGATGGGTTTCTTCGAACAATCCTTGGCTATTTAACCATCTGGTATCTACCCTTCTTTTCAAACCTGCTACTATAACAACATTGCTGCATTCCAAAATGTCAACATGTGAGGCAGAATACTCTGTAAGCATATTTCACCATCCCCAGCTTCTTGGTCACTTAGCATGATGAAATTGAACCTCAGTTGACAAATGTGGCTAACATATTGTAGAAAAAGAATCTAGATCTTATATTATATAATACATGTGATAGGTAGATCAGTGTTTTGAAATGCTTACAACTGTCTACAGAAGCAGGAATAATGAATAGGGATTAACTAAATACCAACTTATGAATATATTATAAATACATATTACAAAATGTAATGTGCTTTAATGTTAAAAATTACCTGAATGTTTATTTTCATCAATAGTCACTAGCTTCCACCCACTGTCGTCACCAGTAAAGAATTGTGTTGTACTACCTTTTGTTATGGGGTTACGCACACCCCACATTTGTTGAAATTGAACTCTTATTTCATTAAATGTTTCAGTTATAACTGCTATGAATACATTCTTTACTAACCATGCTAAGAAAAATATCATAGTACTGTAAATAGAATAAGAATAGCGATTTAAACATGAAATCAAGCTTATCTTAATAACACTAAATCATTATAAGAATTTGATTCTTTGTGTTTTGGTCTTGCCACAATTTTTTTATATACAAGTAGTGAAAACATAAATCTTTGACATATGCTATAGTAGTATGTTAGGTTAATAGAATTAACCAGCAGCTACAGCTTATTTTTAATAAATACATACCTTAATAGTTTTCTACCCAGGGCTGGAGCATAATTAGGAAAAGTCTTGCCGATTTTGTTGTGTTGTTCATTAAAGGAATAAACTAAGAATAATTAAGAGTAAAATATATCTAGATATCTCATGATGGGTAAACTATACCTGAAATAAAGTGCTGACCTCCATGCTGGCAATGAATCGATTGCTCTATACATTATAAACACCCAACCTTCTTGTGAAGATGCTTGATAGACAGTAAACAAACTTGTAGCTGAAATTAAACAAAACTATAGCAACGCATTTTACATTAATTAAATTGATTTGTTTTTAATGGTACATACCAAATTCTTCAAAACCATTAAAGCCCATGATATATTTAGATAAATTTAATTTTATGCATTTCATTCCTGCTGGGCACTGGTAACCAGAGTTAGGTTCGGGTGAACAGAAAGTATCAGGTATTGCAAGTGAATTTATGGTTATTTCACTGTAAAATTACATAATTAATTTCAATCAGTTAAACAGAAATTTAGATGTAATGACAATTTTGTTGTACTTTTTGCATGTTTTGAAATGATACCACTGTTAATTAAAACAAATATTCAATCATAAATACCAACAATATCATATCTTTCATAAAGGTAGTTACTATTTACAAAATTTCTTTCAAAGATCACCAATATGTGCACAGTTGTAAGTCCTTTTTTCAATAAGCCTATATATAATGACTAAATCAGTGTATCCTATATATAATGAACTAAAAAGGATGCAGTGTTTATATAAATAACAGAAGATTTATCACATGTAAAGAAGAAGAGAAAATACTTAGTCTAAAATTTAAGACCAGTGCTTGTCTAACATTTGTTTTTTCTTTTTTTTCAGCCTTCTGTATATTCTCACTGCAGGGAGGGAGGGACTGCGGCCTTCTCTTCAATAAGAGAGTATTTGGCCTTAATTCATCATGCTGGCCAAGTTCAGGTTGGTGGATAAAGCCAATGATGTTTAATTTCTTAAAGCATGATGAAGTTCGATCCTGCGACCTCCAAATCGGAGGCCGAGGTCCCAAACCACTAGACTATCATTGCCCCTTATCTGAGTGCATGTCGACATGGCACCTGTGCATCACATTCAGTCGTCATGCATGTATATGAGTCATATAAAATAGAAAAAGTGGATCACAAAAAAAGTATAAAGAACTCTTTAAAACTTGTCTAACATAAATATATGTAATAACTTACTTTGGATTAGTATTATTTCTTACACAGTGATGCGTTAATTCACCAAAGAATTGAACACCTAACAAACTATAAAGTGACATAAAGAATAAAAAGAATAATGTCACATTATAAATTTGTTGACTTGATCTCCTGTAACCAAATTACATCAAAATTAAATGTGAATTATGTTAGTCTTAATTATTTGAAGTTTTCAATGATTACATACATACTTGAAAATTTGATTAATCCTTGATTTTGGCATTGAGAATTTCAAAAATACGCGTAAAAACCTAATCATTATCAAAGGTCTAGGTGCTCTTAATATGCTAAGATAGCTATATCTTGGCACTATTCCCATCAACTCAAACATCTGCAAGAGCACTGAGACCCAGAGGAAAAACACCATAGAAGCATCGAATTGGCACCAATGGTCCTTTAAATATGCAACATCACCCTGTAAAATAATGTATTTATAAAGAATTCTCAAAAAAAAATTATTTATTATGTTACATAAGGTAAAAATAACAAATATATACCCTTAGTATTCCCCTTATGTGCATTTTTGCTATCATTTCAGCTGTAAAAAGAAGGGTAACAGAACAGTCCACTATGAATGCTGTAACCTGAAGATAGGGATACTTTTCGAAAGATTTTGGTGTATTGAGAGAAACTGACATTAAACTCATAAGTGCACAAAATCTTAATATTCTTCTCACCCATAACTGCAACAAAAAAGATTATAATAAATTATATAATTGTCATATAAAACATGTAACTTATGACGCAATTGAGTAACACTAATATAAGAAAATACTCACTTTGTTAACCCACTCTATATCAGCACTTTCGTTTAGTGATTCTTCAGGGCCGTAATCAGCTAGTATCGGTTCACCTTTTAAACTTTGTTTTCGACCCAACATTTTGATATTGTAGAACAGTATTTTTAGAAAAATAATAAAATTCTATAGCAGAAAACGCAAAGAAGGCTACATTTTGCAATCATAAAGTTTGTCTAATTTATCAAAGTAACTTCTCACACTTTGCAAATTCAAATTAAAACCATTTAAAGAAATAAACCCCTGTTTTCCATTTTCTTCTTATTCTTCAAAAATTCTACTCAATGTTGTTACTATTGATTTTTAGTTTGACAGATTTTTTAATCCTACGTTCCAATAGCTAATATTGAATTAACTGCAGATAGGAACGTTATATAACAATAATCTTCCATAAAATTAAAAAAAAAAACCTTTTTGATTAACCAAATTACCAACAAGAATCAGTGATGATTTAATTTATAAAGCAAATACAGATAAAATGCATCGATTATAAAATCATATTGTATCATTAAATTAGTCTATTTAGAGGCTGTACGAAAAAAAGAAAAGCCTATAAACCAAGAAATTAAAAAAAAAAGTTTAAATTGATAATTATACACGCTGCGTTACCTAGCAACGGACACTAAAAACTGAAAAAGGATAAATTATTTATAGTGTTAGTGAAAAATAAAATAACATAATGTTTATTTATATGAGCAAGAAGGTACTCTATGCTATACAAGTAAACTGTTATGCATAGGTTTTAAAAAAGTGAAAAATTTATTTGCGAAAATTGCAATTTACAGATCGCAATACCAAAACAATCCAAGGTATCTTGTATATCATGGAATCATACGTCTGGTTATATAGCTGTAGGTGGAGAAGATGGTATGCTGAAAGTTTTAAAATTGGAATCAGGTAATAATAATTAGAAATATACATGGGAAATATACTTGCATTATATGTATATAATAATAATAATAATAATGTGTTGTCTGGAAATAGCTTCTTAGCAATAGGGTCGCCCATGAACATTTCTTTTTTGTTAAATCAATGTATACATTTTCATGTAAATAATGTACAATTAAGTAATATATTATTATTATTAACAATATAGAAGCCTCTAGTTCACTGTGTAGACTCTGACTCCTGTAATAAAGAAGTTGTCATGACTCAATTTGTAAGATAGTCGAAAACATTGTAGGTGTCTGTCATATCGAGCTTGAGCTCTGGAGAAGGAAAACATCTTGTCTAAACTAACATGCTCCCAAACCAAAATTGTTTGTGGATATGTGACATCCATCAACCCGCACTTGGCCAACAAGATGGATAAAAGGCCACAGCTCTCTCACTTTGAGAGAAATCTTTGAGTCTTAGCAATGAGAATATTAAGTGGGCTTATTATTATATTGTGTTTGTAGGATTATTCCTTCTCGGTTGGCAAAGACCAACCGGTAGCTTACAACATCCACGGGCCAAAGCCAAGTTGATTATTGTAATGTATTTGTGTGAGAGTGTTGGTGTGTTGAGTTTAACTGTAGCAATTTTCTAGTGATACGGCATGTATTTAGAATGACTGCTTTCTGAAGGGTAATGTAAGTGTGTTTGGGTAAATTTGAATCATACAAACAGTGGTTCAAGGTATTTCTTTGTGTGTGTTTCCAGCTGTGTAATTTCGAGGTAGGTGCGCCAAATGAATTTGTTCATATCATTAGTCCATGTTATACGCGCACATATTGTGGTGCCTGTAATGGGAGCAAGTTGTATGGCTTCCGCCTCTTGCTCAACATCTACCGACATTGGGGTTGCAGTCGATGGACGAGATGTGGATGGGTTCTCAAAAGAATGTGGAGATGAACTGGGTGACTCGAACAAACTATGGGTGGATGAAATGGATGATGACGGGGATGATGGTGTGGTGTTTACCCTACTCGCAGCAGTACTAG
>DWHU01000498.1:0-18312 GCA_018247975.1 Parides photinus | reverse complement strand
TTCGTCCTCCGAGACGGAGCTGCGCGTTGCAGCCGGCGCGTTGAGTCTTCTCGTCAAATATAAAGAAAACCTAACACGCAAAAAAATTTGCAAAACCACTGCCAGATAACTAAATTCTAAGTAGGAACAATGGTATTTTTTCAATTGTAGTTAATTATGCCGTGGATCCCGGATCCGCGAACCCAGTATTACAAGAGTTTTCAAATTAAAAAAATTACTTGCAACAGTATTCGTCAACAGAGAATGTAATATATAGTATCAACTAAAATTTTTAGTTTCTATTATTTTTACTAGATCTTCAAAGTACCAAGTGGAAGAATGTCGTTACTTATTTACATATCCAAGAGAATCTTTTGTGTTGACCATGACAGGACCTATAAGGCTATCTTGTACATTTTAACAAGTACGTGAGAGTACGCGATCACAAATTTGTAAAGAACGAGAAATCTAGCTTCATGCTCTACAAACCAGTTGTACCAAATTTGGTGTCAATAATATTTCATCTACCTTTCAAATATTTTGGATAAAATGGTTAAGGATTGTATACACCCTGCATAACCGTCTACGTCTTGTTCAGTCGAGAGAAAAGAATTATTGAGCTCTACCAATAAATGTTAAAAAGAAAAAGTACCTTTTAAATGTAATTTTTTTAATTTTCTGATCAAAAATTAACCAGAGGTGCATCTTTATACCATTAAAAGACCTTCTAAGTAAAGTTTACGAGTAACAATACGAAAGCTCCAAATTAGGTCTGATAGATATTATACAATAATCTTTTTAAAAAAAATGTTTTTTTTTTTTACAGAAACCGACGAACAGTTTGTTCAAGAATATTTGCAGCCTCCTTGTTTGTGTTGTGCAAATGACGGTCAGTTGCACGGCTGGCACACAATTCTCGTCCCATGTCAGTGTGAGCACGCCCTCAAGAAGCTTCTCGCACGGAGTCGGTGACCCTTTACTTATGTCAGCCTCTCCAGCAAGACGTTTGCAGTCTTCTTTTAGAACCGTAAGAAGTAAGATTCTAATAAATTATTTTATAACAATTTTTTTCCAATGGCATGTTTTCTGTCTATTATGACCACTGAACATTGATATCTGCGGAATAAAAAAAAAAATTCCACATTTTTTTAAAAAAAAAAGAGTAATTGCAGATTATGATAGTCTATGTTTTAATCTTGCTATTACTAATACTAAAATGTTGTACTTTTTGTAATGTAATAACATTACGTATATGTAATGTGAAACAGGAAATTGGTTTTTCAATCCACTAAAGTAGATATATAAAATTTATATTTAACGATTTCTGTTCACCTAAATTAACAATAAAAATTTCAGGACCTGGAAACGAGCAATCTGAGCACTTTGGATACCCCCGGGAGAAACCATCGATACCGTTTTTGCATGAAGATATAGTTCGCAATAATAAATTTAATGGCGCACCATCACGGCATGATAACTATTTCGGTAATAATCTCTCATTTATTATTATAACTTGAACCACAATGATTTTGGGTGGGCGTTTTGGTTAACAATAAACGTCCTGTTCATCTTTGGCTGCGTAGAATAAAAATTAACGTTATCTATTATACACGAACACAGTTATAGACAATTTGCCGATACATTATTATGCTACTCATGTAGTTTAGTCTCAAGTTATCGAGGAATTCCTATTAAATGGATTTACACAACTTCGTATGCTGTTGTTAAAGTAACCTTTAATATATTTTTTTTTAATTTAGCATGCATATGCTATGAAGTTTTCTCAATCGTTAATTCAAGGCCAATATGTCATCAATTTAATTGATTCAAAGTATGGACACATAAAAGACCATAAGAATTTAACCTTAAAAACTAGTTCCAATAAATAATCTTATAAAGGATAATATTTTAAAACAAATACATAATTTAGTTTTTTTTTCAATAATAAGATCAACTAAATGTACCAACATTAAATTTATTAAATTTTAATCTATTTATATACGACGTTAGAAAAACACAGTTTTCCTAACATCGTATCATAATTACAGTCGCGATCCATATGAAAAGTCCTTGGCGCCATCTGGTTACAAAAATAATAAGATATATCTATAAGAAAAATACCCATACAAGAAAATTAATAATAAATGATTCAGTAGTTTGAGATAAGCATCAATATATCATCTATATATGCTCATGTTTCACTGCAACGTTACTACAATCAAGATTAATGACATATTACTATATTAAAAAACACATTTTCTTTACGCAGTTATATCTGATATTATCTAATGATAAGCCGTGATAGCCGAGTGGTTACGGACTTTGGTCTCCAAATCGGGGGTCGCGGGTTCGAATCCAGGCGCGCCAATGGCTTTTCGAGTTACGTGCGGTTTAAGAAATTAAATATCACTGGCATTCTCAAGGAGAGTTAGCGTCAGGCAGGCAGGCTGGCTGTAAAAACCATTGCCAATACCTTAGCAGTGTGTTTAGCACAGATGAGGACTGACACACTGCGCCAACCCTAAAAAATAATTAGGAAAATGAAAAAGACTAAAAAAAAGGAAAAAGATATCTGTTATAGACTAAAATACAGCATTCTTTTTTAATAGCTTGATTTGCTGTAGGAATGCAGGAGTTCCTTTTAAATAATTTTTAACGAAAAAATTTTTTGTTCGTACGTTATAAATTTTGAATTATACTAATAAACTTCTCTTTACTCAGACATAGCAATACCAGTGTTGCCTCCTTCGCCATACAAAGTCGATTCTCCGGATCCAGAATCACTGTGGCCCGAAGGCTTGTTCGTGCCACCACGAAATCCTCGTTTTGGTACAAGGAGGGCTGATACCAGTAAGGTTTAAATAAATTTACTTTATACTACCATAGTTCGTTATTCTATGTAGTTTAATGGGTAGAGTTGTGCAACAAATGTTGCTAGTAGAATGTTTATCGCTTAAACTCTTTTTTGGAAAAACCTAAATTCAGGAGTCAGTCTAAAATTAATGCTTTGTTATTTAATATAACCAGATTTTTTTTTTGCAGAATAAGGCGTTGTGTAGCATCTAATAGCATGAAGCATTAATGTAACATAATAAAAATTTACAAATTAGTCATAATTTAAGTACGAACTAGCGCTACGCGCTCTTAATCCTTAAATTTGTTTTACAGACTTCATGGATCCATACTTATTAGAAGGTTCAGAAGCAGTGGCAGCTGTAAGGAGAGCCGATCATCATGGCAATTACTTTTTCCACGACATTCCTCATGTAGAATCCTTACTTGCAAACCAGGACCTTAGAATAAAGAATAACTTGAAGCCTCATCGTTTTGGTAGCATTCGCCATATGTGGCCTTATAATCGTCCATAAATCAATAGGGCTTGATAAATACCGCAATTAAAAAATATGTAACTGTAAAATGTTTTTATGTGAATAAAATAATAAAAAATCTATTTGTCCATTGTTAATTATGTTGTACAATAAACACAAAAATGCTTCATGATACATATACTAATATTATGGTTTTTACTTAAAACACTTTTTTATTTTAAATCATCAGTTTTACTACTACCTTTTTTGAACCAGTATTCCTGTACTTGGTACAGAGGTTGCGTTTAGTTAATGGTATAATTTTGTCAAATATACCTATGATTCTCATTTTATAAATCAGTCACCTTAACAACATTGCAGTGTTCGGAATATCAACATATGAAGCAGCATTCAAAACAAGTCTCTGTTAATAAAAAAAATAATATATATCAACTTTTAAAATAAAACTGTGTATAAATGTCAAACTTTATTCTACAATTATATACATACTAACAGTTTTAAAACTGGCAGTACAAATTATTTTTTAACAGTTAAAAAAGTTTTAAATTGCTTTTTAATATAATTTAAAAGTATCACATCTTGGATGGAATGAGTATTTATAGATCCTAATGGAATGTCCGTATATTATAAAAATAACAGCAAAAATTTATCGAAACTATCAAATACCTAAAGTGACAACAACCCTAAATACTCTAATTACAAAAAAAAGTCTTAATAGAAAAAATATTGTCACATGTTACATGAAACATTGTCACATGTTTAAATTCTATGAGTTTCAAATATATATCACATTTAAAATAGTACCCTAGTAAATAGCTTATGATTAATAAAAATTATGTAAAGAAGTTAAAAGAGGAAGTAAAAATATGTAAGTCATTGTTGGTATCTTGTAACCGGAGTTGCAAAGGTCACCATTACAAAAGCACATGTACACTTTTCTATGGCCCCACATTGTATATGCACACCTCTCTTCATAATCACTTGGTGCACGCTGGAGGCACATTCTTTCAGTTGCCGCACCATAATCTAAAAAACACAAATACCTATAATAAAATAGTAATATTTACTTATCCATATATGAACACAATTGATTATTTTCAAAATAGTTCAGAAACCAAATATTTGTGGTGACAAAAATTAATGATCAGCTAACTAACAATAATACATATTGTCAATTTGTCATAATTATAATGATAATCGATAACATACTTGCAGCTATTTTTGATACCAGGAGATAAAACATCTATACTTCAAAATGCATGGAATACATCACACAAAATTAAAACACATTATAATGCACTCATATAAATACCTCACATGAATTATAAATGAATGTAGGTTATTTCCAATATTTTTTTTGGGGTTGGCGCAAGTGGGACTGTTCTCATCTGTGCTAAACAGACTGCTAAGGTTGTGGCAATGGCTTTTTACAGCCAGTCGCCTGGCTGCCGCTGACCCTCCTTGAGAATGCCAATGATAAGTAATTTCTTAAAGCGCACATATCCCGAAAAGTCATTGGCGTGCCTGAATTCTAACCCGCGACCTCCGAATTAGATGCCAAGGTCCGTAATCACTTTGCAATCATGGGTTATGATAAGTAGATAGCAGATTTATTACAATTTTCATTTGGTGGTATAAACCTAATTGGCTATTAACGAGGAATAAATATTAGATATAACATGTATGCAACATATAGCATAAAGCATGATTTCTTTATGATATATTAATTGCTCAAAACTTGATTCAAAATCTCTCTTTAATAAATTAAATTAAATTTAAAACAGCATCACTTTGCATTCTAAAAGGTCAATACATTTTTATAACTTTGCATTTTAAAATGTCTTTACCCTCATTTTTAAATGCTCCAACATTGCCCTCATAAGACTTGCCACACCAGCCTGACGGACAAGCTGCAACATGGATACCTATCTCTGCCTCTGGTTCAGTTACATTAAATGGAAAGGGGTCACCACAGGAACCTAATTCACCTCTTGATCTGCATTGGATGCATCTCTTATTCAAACCTGAAACATATAGAAAAATCACAATCAAAAATCTTTCCAAAATTATTAAGAAAATTATATTTTATAATCACAGGTGGCAGGATTTTGTTGCTAGAGACAGTCTATGTATCTACCACAGCAGCTATAATTTTTGCCGCTAAATATAACAGCAGCATATAAAACTTACTATGTTCTGGTTTAAAGAGTGTTGAGGCATGTGTAATTACTGGTGTAATGAAATTTATAACACTAAGGCTCAAGGCAAAGAGCACAATGTGATGCTGTGTATACCATCCTAACTGGAGCGACATTGTTATAGGCAGACTTATCGTTTACTATAAGGTGAACATATAGCTCATGTTATCACTTCATCAAATAAAACATAAATAATCTAATCTTTAACCATATGCTCAAGATTGTCTCTTTTGTTATTCAGATAGGAATCGCAGTTGCAGAAAACATTTACAAATGGATAATATTAACTGTATAACTTATTGAAAACTTTACACAAAATACTGAATGGAGCAAACTCTCACTTTACCTTGACAAGTGCATCCGCATTTACAAATATAACAATGCAAACTTACAATTTACTTCTTTTAACGAAAGAAATCCCACCAAAGAACACACAAATAAAATTTTGTAATCCATTATCATTATAATATTGTTTTCAACAAGAAAATATTAACTTTTGAAACATTTCATTTTGTATTACGCACGTAAGAAGTTTCAGTACACTGTCAACTTGGTGTTGACATTAGATAGTCCATACAGTACTGAGTACTACAGACATAAAAGAATAATTAACTTAACTGTAACATTTATCTATATTACGAAATGTCATAACTTATTTCTTAATTTTTTTAGACCGTTTAAATTCATTACGCTAAGTAGCAGAACATTAGCAAGTACAAAATAATTTACGAAGAAAATGTTAAAACCAGTTTACTGGATAGAACTGCAAACAAAAGTAAAAATAATATTTTTGCTTTATGTAATAATACTTGGAAAAATTAAATACCTATTAGTTCATTTATAATTGTAATGAAGAAATATATACAAAATACCGACCTCCGGTAAAATTTGAATACCAATGACCAGACAATCTGTTTACGTGTATCTTAGTAAACTAGTTTAGTATCACCGAAGTTGTTTAGGCAACTTACGGCCGATTAATGTTTATATACAAATTATTACTTTAAATTAAGTAGTTAGTTCATATTTAACTAACAACTATACATAATAAATATAAATAAACCACATACGTGTCAGATTACACGTTAAAAGTTTTAGGAATTCCGAAGTTAGTACCATAAAAAGCTATCTAACTAATTTTATTTTTATGTTTATATATATCAATAATTTATTCACCGATTAATATTATTTGTTGTTCAAACTTAAATACAGGGGATCAGCAAAGTAGCCTCTTTGATGCCAAGCAACGCCTATTCCAGCACAATAACAAGTTATTGTTAATGATAACACAAATCCGAGATATAAAGAATATCTAAAAAAATCTGAAAACAAAAGTAAACAATATTAAGCATAAGTCATTCTGTGAAACTGTTTCTGATGAGTTAGTTTACTTACCCTCGTTCAATAATTTAGATTTTGAGACAACTTTTACACAGTATGTTTGAGATGATTTGCCATCTATATAACACGTGAAATTGCCTTCTTCGTCTATTGTAGCTTGCAATATGTACAGAGAGTTATAAGAATCTATAGTCAAATGAGGTTCTTTTTCTGAGGTATCCATATTATTTCTGGAAAATGTTACACGAAAATAAAAGAATATAATGACACAGAATTAATAGATACCGCTATTTAATCGTCACCTGAATGAAGAATTAAGTTTTACATTGTCTTTGTACCATTCCACTCTAGATTCCAATGTAACATCAGGACAATTTAGTGTCAAGTGACCATTTTCGCCAACAATTTTTTGAATACTATTATTCAAAGAATCTTGAGACTGACCAGTAGGCCTTTCTTCTAAAAGTTCACCATAAAATAGTTTTTTGTTAACATAATCACCTAAATATTATTTAATGTTAAAAAAACAATAGCACATACAATCAACGTATAATGACATTTTTTTAGGTATCTATGTTAGAAAAGAAGAGTTTTATCTGCGTGTGTTTACTGTTAAATATTTACCAGACTGAAATAGGAATTGTAATATCGTTAAGGATATTCTGGTAAAAACGAAATTACTTGTAATTAGTTAAAAGACAAAGCATCAAGGTGTAATAAATAATGAAGGAAATATTTACGAAGACTCAAACGGTTTCTGTTTCTTGATTTACCAATTTTTAAATATTATGTTTACGACTACTGTTTACTATTGTCAGGTCACCGTCGTAAACTAAACAGTACTCAGTAACATTATAAATACAGAACTAACCTACATACACAAAACTTTGTTGTAACCAACTTACCACCTCATAATTTTCAATAAATTATTCTAAACAACTACTTTCTAAAAACAATGGATTTATACCAGCACTAGAACGTATAACGTTTTCCACTACATCATCTAAATTTATTAATTCCAGACTAGTTTCATAGTCTTTCTGAACAGACCGCTGAAAATTATAATGGATTGTTAACGATTACATATTAATAAGTAACAATTGTTTTCTTGTAATTATTTCCATTCAATGTCATTCTCTTTTTATAATAGTAGAATGTGGGCTATGGATACTTTAACGCTCTACAAGAGCTTGTCGTGAACGTTAATAATAAAAATTAATACATAAATAGCTTTAAACATATAAACATTTGTTTAATTGCGGCCATATATCTACCAAATCATAGCAGTATACTGTTAACCAGTTATAGTTAAGCAATTACTTGGAATGGTCACAAGAGACTAAAAAACGCAGCGATTTTTCTGTTTCCAACAAATAATTAGTTTTGTTATTAGTCTCCAAGAAAATAACACGATCTATTTTTAATTACCTTATAGATTTTGTGTAATATTGAAGATTTTATATATTTTGAAATTTTTGTCATACATTCACCCCGTAAATAAGTGTGGAAATTGTTAAAAGTTTTTGTTGTTTTTAATAATTCAGTTAAATTATTTGTGGATTTATTAAAAATAAATACCGTTATATTTTGAATCCCGCCACTATCTTCACCTGTGAATGATAACATTTATATTTATTTAGAATAAGTAATGTTTCAGTCCGATTTTTGTATATAAATTAACTTTTGAAACTTGTTGCTGTTATATCATTTGAGCTACATACGATTTTTTTAAACAAAAATGTTTGGTGGATACATCAAAACGAAACCATCATGGAACCACTCGATCGTCTCTCCCAAGGTCTACTATCTAATTAGTCATTACTCATACGATATAGCTTGTTTATAAAATCGCGGGATGTGTAATGGATAATAATTAAATATTATATTTTGATAAAGATAGAAAACTTACCTTTGCAAATTAATAAATTTGAAAAGTACATATTTGTATTATATTTCTGATTAGAACATAAAAATAAACATGTGTAAAAATTCCATAAATGTACATTTACTAACATGAAAACGCACTTCATTTTTATTTATTTCAGCAAAAAATACAAAGAAAATCGTGCTATTGGAGTCAATTTTGATTTAGGTAATAAGGACGAGAGAAATGTAACAGACTTTGGAACGAAGTATTTTATGTGTTTAATATTAAAAAACGTAAATTTGGTATGATCTATTAAATAATAATAATTTACATAAACAATAAACATTACTTTTCAAATCGACGTCTTACTTCAATCTTTGTCACTTTCAAAAAATTTCTTGCGTCAATTTTTGTTGATATGAAATATGATATAGGTATAAATGTTTTGAAATAAATGCATACCTAAATTATTATTACCAATACGTTTGCAACGCTTTGATTTTAAATTTAAATTGTGCTGCTACTTTTTTTTCTAACACTAATCATTTATAAGAACTTCCAAAACTTGGATATCATTTTAAACATGAAACATTTTTAACACATTAAATTAAATAAAAAAGAGTATTACAGAAATATTGCGCCACTAGTCCTCCAATATTGCTGTATTTTGAATATAAAAATAGTAGTTTTATGGAATTGTAAATTGTTGAAAATCTTTTTAAACTATGAAATCTTCCAAAGAAAACAACGGCCTGGTGCTAATAGTTAAAATTTATATAAGTTCTTATAATTTAATTCTACTGAATTTTGTAAAAATTTTGCACTAAAGTGCAGAGTACTAAAGTAACGAAAAGTTTTGGAACCCTGGTAGAAACAATGCTAATGCGATATAAACGCTTTGCTACTTCTATAGCAGGATTGGACAAATTAAAATCGCGTGCTATATTGTCTATGAATTTTCTTACCGTATTACAACAAAGTTGAAAATAAGTAAATAAAAATTCGAGAAGAACATGTCAAGTAAAAAAAAAAACTATAATACGCAGGAAATTATATATTTCTCTGTACAAATGTAAAGGTAAATTTATGTAACTAATATTTAACGATGCATTCAAAACCAGAACAGATTATTAATAACTGTAATACTAACCAAAGATATTTTTGTTGTCTTTTAGTAGACTTGGCGCTCTCATCTTTAATTTGAAACAAATTTACGACGTCAATATGGCGGATAAATGGGAAAGTAAGTTTGTTTATATTTACAACAATTAAAACCGTACCTTAAATATCTTAATATGCGATTAGATAGAAATACTTTTTATAATTATTCGAACTAAGATCTCTTTTTTCATTAACTGTAAATCAAAGCACTGCATCTGTTAAGTATCGAATAATTTTTGATTCTAGAGGTTCAAAATTTGAAAAAATTCAAATTTATTGCAGTATTGACACAGACTATTGTAATGACAACTTTCGAAATAACTTTCTTTTTATTTTTTCTAAATGTGATAATGTATACGATTACAATAAGTGGTAAAATTTGAAAAGAACCATTAATAAAGTATCACTTCTTTTATCTTCAAGGTAGTCAAGACGATGGGAAAACTTCAACGAGATTGCAATGTAAAGTTAAAAATGAACCAATGGATTCAGATTTACCAGAAGAGGATGACATTCCACCTGCTTTTGGACCTGCCGCACTTGGACTTCATCGAGTGGGTACAAAGTTACCGCCAAAACCTGCGCCAAGTGAACCTGTACAAAAACTTAATGCAAGAGGTATGCCTGCTCGTATAAGAAAAAAAAATAGATTTATTTTTGTTGATGACTTTATAAACACGTCTCCACCTCCACGGCAATCGCCTAAACGTTCGCCTAAAATATTGACTAAAACTCCTAACAAACCGTCAAGTGCAAAAAAACAAAAAACACCAACTAAAGATCAGAAAAATGTCGATAGATGTGAAGAAAAACCTGTTACGAAGGAAAGCCATTCTCCAGATCGGAAAAGTGGCCAAAGAATAGGTATGAGGCTGAGAAATTTGTTGAAACTGCCGAAAGCTCATAAATGGGTGTGTTTTGAATACTTTTACAGTAATATAGATAAAGCTTTATTTGAAGGAGAAAATGATTTTATGATTTGCTTAAAAGAATCTTTTCCACAATTATCAGTTAACCGCAAGTTAACCCAAGTACAATGGGCAAAAATAAGACGAATGATGGGGAAACCTCGCAGATGCTCTCAGGCTTTTTTTGCAGAAGAGCGAAAAGAACTAGAAAGGAAACGAAAGTTGATAAGATATATACAACAGAGAAAGACTGCAGATATATGTGTTAAAGATTTACCAAATGAAATACCTATGCAATTAGTAGTTGGTACCAAAGTTACTGCAAGATTACGAAAACCCCAGGATGGATTGTTTACAGGCTGCATTGACGCTGTTGATACTTCTAATAACACTTATAGAATAACCTTCGAGAGACCAAAACTAGGAACACATTCTGTTCCTGACTATGAGGTATTATCAAATGAGCCACCAGAAACAATTAATCTTTCATCAGTAACACAAAAATTTAGGCCTCGCTATGTAATGCAAGAAATTTTTAATTTATACCAACCTTCCGCAGCATCCAATAATGCTAGTCAGGGTGGTGATCCAATGATTGGATGTAGTGATATTTCTAAACAAGAGGATTCCAATATTGGAGGTTTCCCCTTTACATTGTTAGGTCTAATAGTAAAACTAACAAAGATACTACAGGCTAAAAGAAACAAAATAAATAGATTAAAGGAATATAACAGTGAAGCAGAGAAAAGAAAGCCATTTGGACAAAAGCTATCTGAAGATTTTGAAAGGAAATATGCTGCAGTAGTTATAGATTTAGAAAGGATGAACATGGATTTACAGGAATATATAAATCAAGTTCAACAGTACTGCCAGCAAATAGCACCAGGCCCTAGTCTTGCGGCTATGTTGGCTCCTTCCCATTTAAGAGAGAAATGTCGTGAACAAGCAACAATACTAGTTGAAAAAAATAATAATGGTACTTTAAAGAATGCTAATATCATTGACCTTGTAACTGACTTAACAGCATTAATGCTTCAAGTAAAAAGTTTGTCAGACTCTGATCAAAATGCATACGAATTGAGTGTCTTGCAAGGTACTATGGACCAAATTAAAATTAAATTAGAGCCTCAACACCAAAGATTGTTTCAAAACAATGTTGAAATCCACATGCAAAGGATTCAAATGGGTTTGGGTCAAATGTCATCAAACAATTATGTTGCAGGCACATAATTTTTTTATATCGATCAGTACATATATGAAATGATTAAGGGATCCCAAATTTCTATAAATTGTAAATAAACACTATTTTAATTGTATATAATTACAAAGTTTAATGTTTCTGTAATTTAGACAACATTACTTCAGTTTAACTTTTTAATAGTGTAAATTTTTATTTTATATATTTCACAAATATTTTATTAGGTTGGTAATTGTTGAGTGCTAAAATGTATTATATAGTGACTATTTTTTAAAATATAGGCATTTACTGAACATTGCAATAAATGTCATTGTTTAATATTTATTTCTTTCATTTAACTTATCCATTATATCCCTTCATTACTCATAAATTTCTTTTTACAATAGTGGTTATGGAAATTTATTGTAATATGTCCCATTTAGCTTTATAGTATATAAGCAGTTCAAAGTGATGCCTTAAGCCAGAGCACATTAACGTATGACTGCTTTTATGTACATTGATATCCTAGAGAGAACCAAGAGAAAAGTTGGATGCTGACCGGCCCATAGTGTTGCATAAGATTTCTTTTGTGTAATTCTAAGAGATGAATAACAGCCTAGTGCTATACACAAAACAGAATTACATTACCTTGTAGAATTTATAAGAATATTAACATTTTCCCTTTCTGTAATCTACTTCCGAGTCTAGTTAGTTTGTGAACTGACTGCTTAATCTATTGGTGAAGTATATACCAAGAGGCGGAAAAAAAATGATTTGAATTACAGTAAGACTATATATCTAACACAAACACTTGTCACGCGCAAAACACATTAATAAAACAAATATAATTTGAATTAATATATTTACTGCAATAATGAGAAAACAGTGTAAGACACCAAGGAATGTAGAACTGATTTTATTTTATTTATACATTTACAATTAAATTCTCTACAGGAAATAAAATTAGACATCTTCATCTATAAAAATTAATCAATCAGTACCACCTTTGATTACAGTTTTAATATAATACTTCTGGTTGTGTCTACAATTCTCGACATTATTTAATTATTCACTTATCAATGCTTGTATTAGTACCAATACTTTTACAAAATACATACATAATAAAAAAATCATTAAATAAGATAATTATAGGTAAAGACAGCATGCAATCAATGGAAATACTAAGAATTATAAAAAGATAACACAAAAGAAGTTAAGAGAAATGTTGGTTTTTATTTAAAATGACATTAACAATAATATAATGACTTAGATTATACTTTATATTCTTCTAATGTTTTTAGTAAATCATCAGCTTCTTCTGAAGTTTTTACTCTGATTAGTACAGGTACAGGCGGAGGTTTGGCTTCTGGAGTTGGAACACACACTAACATTACATTATTTTTACCCATTCGTTGTGTAGGGATAGTAGAACTAAGAATTAAATTTAGCAATAAATTTCCTAAATTTGTGTTAGCCCGTACTAATAACTGATATTTCGTACTATTTTGAATCTTTTTTACATAGAGGGTACCAACACCATTGTCAACAAAAATACCATTTTTTTTCACAAATATTTTGCAACGTTTATCAAAAACGCTATTTTCCTCAACAACTGGAGTAAATTCTACTTTCGGTGGTTCATCTTCATCCCCAGGGTTTTCAGTTGCCTTCTCTGTATTAGATTGGTCCTTTACATTTGAATTGAAGTTAAAAGGTTTTTCTACTCCAAATGAAAAAGGGGTTTTTCCATTTGTGTCAGAATTTGAGTTACTTATAGCAAATGGAGATGTTGTAGTTGTTGTGCTTTGGGTTGAACTTACACCAAATGAAAACCCTGTACTGGTGGTGTTAGTACCAGGAGTAGATGTAAATCCAAAGGAAAAATTTGAAGATTGAGTAGTGTTTTGTGCAGATGTACCAAATATTGATTTTGTTTTGTTACTGGTTGGAATAATAGAAGTTGCCACTGTAGTTTTAGTATTTAATGGACTCTTGAGGAGTGGTGAAACATTCTTTGAAGTATTTTCTTCACTGACTTCAATTTTATCTTTTTTACCTTCAAACTCCTCTTGAATTTCCTTTAGATAAGCTTCATAGTCTTTAAATATAGGTGTAAGTATACAAAAAGGATTTTCATTCACATGCTTTGTGACCCATTCTAACACAGATTCATTTAATCCTTTTAACTTACTACAGTAAACCAATTTCTTATCATGAACTTTTTCTGAATTTAGATTAGATCCATTTGTTTTATCAACTTTAGTTTCTGGTGAACTTGATATCTGGGTAAGATTTGTAGATTTTATTTGAAATGGGGTTGAATTACTTGAAGTAGAAAGTGATTTACTGTTACTAAAATTTGAAGTTTGCATTCCAAATATTGATGATGAAACTTTAGAACTAGACACTTCAGGTTTTATATTAAAGTTGCTTGTAATTGATGTAGATGTTACTTGTATTTTGAAAGGGTTTTCATTTACTGTAGAATCTGTTTTAATTGCTTTTGATGTAAGTGTGCTAAAGACAGATGTTGCAAGAGTTGAAGTTGGAGATCCAAACACAGATGTTACTTCTTTTGAAGTAGGACTCCCAAAAATAGTTGTTACTGCAGAAGAAGATGGTGTTTTAAACACAGATGTAAGGGCAGAAGCAGAGGCCCCAAACACAGAAGATGTTGTAGTAGAAGTGGTACTAAAAACAGAAGATACTGTAGTAGGTGTACCGAAGACAGATGGTATGGCAGTGGAAGGTGTACCAAACACAGAAGGTACAGCAGTAGAAGATGTACCAAAGACAGAAGATACTGCAGTAGAAGAAGGTGCAATAAAAGCAGAAGTTAAGGAAGCAGAAATAGGTGACTGTAAAATTGAAGTTGTTACAGTTGAAGCAGGTATTCCAAAAGCAGATTTAGTTGCAGTTGATGAGGGTATTCCAAACATAGAAACGGAAGGAGTTGATTGCTTCCCAAAGTTCGTATTTGTAAAGTTTGGAGATGTAGATGTAAAAATGTTGCCACTTGATATTTTTGGAAATGATTCACTTGTACTATTTGGTTGTGTTGAATTTTCAGTTTTGGCTGGTGAGACGTTGTTTATTCTATTGCCATTTGTTAAATTTGCTAAAAAATCAAATGATGATGGTTGTGTCTTGTTAAATCCACCAAAACCACCAAAAGCAGGCTTTTTCATCTGTAAAAATAAACATTTATTTTAAAACAAAACATTTGTTGAAAATGAAAAAATTTTATATTTATCAGTTATTGTCTGAATTTGTTACAGATTTAGTATATACAAATACATGGTATAAACAATAAATTGTGAATTGACTCATACAATTTTTCTGCCTCATTGTTTGAAGTTCTTTCATTAGTAGTATGTTGTATTTCTAATTTTAGTAATAATACTTAGTGATTGGTGTACAAGTGAACAGATTAAACGTCGAGAAAAACGAGATACACTTTTTGGACCTAAAAATACTGTATTCTGTCTGTTATATATATAATAATACAAAAATTAGGTCTCGGTTTCTGAGCAAACCATCTTTATCATATAATTCTATTGTCACATAACATAATGTGAAAATGAAAACTTGCGTTAGTCTATTGTTAATAAATAATTGGTGAAAATTATAACTTTACCTCATCTCCGACAATTTTAGTCCGTCGTCTAGCTGTTTTTATAACACGTTTTTCAAGAACATCTTCAGATGCCATTTTAAAATTACCCATTTCTTCATCATCGTCCTTCTCATCCTTATCCCAATTATCATGATTTAAGTCAGAAGTTGCCCGCCTTTTCGCCGACATTACTAATAAATATATTATTTACTGGTTTGAATGATTACTAAACAATTACGAAGAGATGACCTCGGCGTACATGTGTTGTGAATCGCAAAAATGAATCAATACTTTATATACACTAACTCCAATAATATACAGTAAAGCCCATCATGGTATAAGCTCATTTGTTACTATATAATACTTTTGTAACTTGAATATTTATGCACAAACAATTCCTAAAACAATTTGTTTTTCTTTGTATAAAAATCGTACAAATATCGATATACGTCAAAAGAGTGAAATGCTCAAACGACAAACCCTGGCGGAAACAATAAGACATTTATATTTCAGTGTTGTAGATGGATATTATCACGGATGTAAAAGATAAAAAACTAATTAAGAGAAAAATAAAAAAGAAAGTCACTATTTTTTAATTCGCGTTTGTGAGGAGAATCTCTAATCAATAATATTATATTAATTATTCTTTAAAAGTTTTGGGAAATGATTTAATCATTTCATTAATGATTTAAATTTAAAAACATTATTTGAAACTTCGGTATTATTTATACAAATAACTAATTCCTTTAATTGCCGAATTATTGAATAAAATATATAAAATGCATGCTATTCAAAAATATGTTTTGAAATCATTAAGTTTTAATAATGATGGCATACATGTAAATGAAGAAATAAATAAATGGTGACGATTATTTAAATTTTACAATCAATATTGAGAAATGAAATACTAAAAGTATTTTTCTTTTGTTAGATCAACTTATTTAAGTCGGGTTATACTTTCTCTTTCTACAGTTTATGAACTGTTAAATTAAAATATATCTTAGCGTTGTACAAAAAGGTATATATTTCTGTGTTACATGTAAATATTTAAGTGTATAAAGATTTTGGTAAACTTCCCAAATTGTTCTGCTGTATTTCACATGTAAAATATTTTCATATTAACACTAAATGAAAACAATATTAAGTTATAAAAGTTTGTTCTATTAAATGTACTGCTTTATAATTTTATCAAAAATTAGTAGACAATAATAACAGTTATTGTAAAGAAAAAGTATTTCATTGGTGTTTCCGTATAGTTAACATTTAGATTTCAGTGTTTCCTTTTAGTTTTATTGTTACACTGTGTTTGTGAAATTAAGACTTGAATTTTTATTTATGTTTTGGCATTATATTCTTGCAACAAAACACTCTTACATTTAAAAAAATGGTTTATTAGTTACATTATTTTAAAAGGAAGTTAAAGTCCAATTTATATTTATTTGTGAAAATGGAAGTGTCTAACGAAATAAAGGAAGATATTCGCAAAACTCAATCAGACCTAAAAAATGCAATTAGAGTTCATCAAGTAAGTATTTACATAAAATTTTGTTGTAAAACATTATGACGTATTGTTGTAAAACTGTTTATTCTTTATTTTTATTATAATATGCAGCGTAACAAGTACACAGGATATTTTATTAACTTGCAGATTTGGGTTGCGCGATTACAAGAAGATGAAAATGTATGTATTGTTTAATAATATACTTATCTACAGTTGCTTGAACTTTCACAATAGTTTTTTTATAATAAATATATTTCTTTCAGAATTTACATTTTAAAAACAAAGTGAAGGATGCAGAAAAAGAAATAATCGAGATTGGACAAAAACAAGTTAGTTCGTATTTTTTTTTCATTTGGTAATTTATGTAAATAAATAAAAAAACTAATTCAAAAAAAATTTTGTTGTTCAGCAACTTTATTCATAAGATTTGGAACCTTCTTTTTGTATGTATAAAATTTCAATATTTCAGAAACATGTGGTAGATAGGCTACGTCGGGAACTGGAACTTTATCAGCAGCGCCTTAAATCAAGGAATAAACAAATCAGTGTTGAAAACGAAACTCGTTATGTGGCCCAACAGTTACGAGATCATCAGATTCAACACCGGAATAGAAACAGATCTATATCACTCTTAAAACCTTCTGTACTGAATGAAATAATTATTAAAACTGAAAACGCAGAGGAAAATATTGTTTCAGATTCTGAACTTGAAATTAAGTCTTGTAATGAAAAAGAAAACACAAATATAAGTGGGAATAATGATAAAGAGAAGTATGCACAAGACTATTCCCAGTTGCCTAACACTGTGCATGACAGTAGAAATAAATTTACAAATGCTTTGAACAAAGTGAAAGAATCATTAATGTAAGTATTATATAATATAAAAATTTAATAAATTTGTATTCATCGATAACATTGTGTCCTATTTAACATATCACATTCTTTTGAAAAGTTATTGGGTTTATTAAGATTAGTTTACTCTCTTTTTCTCAGTTCACTGTTTTACATTTCTGTAAATATTATGTAGCAGTATATATTTAGTTTTTGATATTATTATTATAGGCATAAAAACTGCACTTCACAAATAAGAACATCTTTCAGTACATCAGACAAAAGTTAATTTTGTTGTCCCAAAGATTTTTTTTTTATTCCTTCCTTTTGTGGAAATCACCGGAACAATAATTTTGTTATTGGTGACACCAGTTTATTGAAATTATATATAATAATTATAAATA
>DWHU01000497.1:0-18320 GCA_018247975.1 Parides photinus | reverse complement strand
ATCATATTTTCGGAGACCATAAATAAAACGGATGCAAAGGTTTTGTAATCGTTCCAGCTTGTTGAGCAACTCCTCGGTTGCATCCAAGAAAACTACGTCAGCGTAATCGATTAGTGGGAGTAATAAGGATTGTGCCAGAGTTACTTTTGTCTCATGAGTAAGGAATCTGTGAAGCCGTTTGAGAGAGTGGATGGAATACAAAACCTTTTTACTGATAGCGCCAACATGGCTAGACCGCGACAGAACATGGCTAGACCACGGCTAGCTAAATTTACTGACACCAATCTGGTAAAGTGGAGTGTAGTATGTGAGTGGTAAGCAGTGGACTATCGGCAGATTCTTGATGTTGAAGCGCTGAATGTGAATTTTAATTACGTCACAATGTTTTTGAGGATATAGTTCTTTTAATTATGAATTAAGCATTACATATCCTGTTTTTAATTTTGTTCAGGTATGACGTGGGAATCTTCAAGAGAAGAGTGAATAAGCTATTTCTAGACTAGTGCGCTTTACCATTAAAGGCTACATCGCCACCATCTGGAGTCATATGGAGTCACATCTGGTCCATAATGAGTAAAAAATCTAGTTAATATTATTATTTATTAAGCCAAAAAAAAGCAAATAATTGGATTTCTAAATTTTAACATAAATACATGTAATTCGAAATCGCATTAAAATGTATTTATTAATAGCTTCCCCTTGGGCTCTTCAATGATGTCACCATCAGAATATATTAATTTACCACGGAGATAAGTTTTCTTGACCACTCCTTTCAATGTTCTCCCGATGTAAGGTGTTAACTAAAATACGGAGATTTTTAATTAATATCACAAATATTACCTAAAAAAAAAAACCACATTCTTTTATAAAAAAAATAAGGAAACCCAACACAATGAGATCGATATCTGGAAGGTTTGTAAGGTTCCAGTTCTGTGTTATGCTTTACAGTAAAATAGAATAAATTTCCGTTTATGTCGACATAAATTTAAATTTGATTGTGAGGTTTATTTTAGATTAGTTTTACCTTATTTTTGTGCCGAATGATATCCGCGGTGACAGTGAATTTTTCCTCAGGGTCGAAGAAAATCAGATCAGCATCAAGGCCGGGTTTTAGAGCACCTTTGCTGTTTTCTAATCCGCAAAGCTTTGCTGGTGCGACACACATGTACTTACAAACGGATGTGAGGTCTAAACCACGCGAACTGGCTTCAGTCCAGAATAAAGACAGACCTGATTACAAACAAAATTATTATTATTTAATAGTTACTCATACATGATTCAGAAACAAGTTAATATGAATCTAAGCGTAGCATATTACAATGTTCCTTGAAACTATTATACGTAATCTCTTTATATAATGCGTTTTTGTTTTTGTAAATCTATTTACATTTTTGCTTTATTACCGGACTTTGGAGTGTTTTTTTTATTCGATGTTTTTCGACCTTAATTTAAAATATAAAAGATGGATTAATAAACACTTTTGTTGTAGCCATTTTTATTGCTGGTGACAAGGATACACTGCGTTAAAATATGAAATATGATTTAATAATTATATTAATAGTGTGTCGCTTTTTGAAGCTATAAGTTTTGTCTTATTATATCTCCCTTCTATTCAATGTTATCTAGGATTAAAAATAACTTAACCCGCATTGTACCGCCGAGTAGGACGTATTAGCTAAATCATGTCATTAGTACAACTATGTAGTAAATATTTGGCAGTGAAATTCAACAAAATATAGTACCATTTTCAGTGTTACCTTAATGTTGTTCGCAAGCAAATAAAATCGAGGATACAATAAGAAAAAACTATAGACTTTAAACTGTAATTTCAGGCAGTTAAATTACCAAATTGTACTGACGATATTCCTCCCCAAGCTTCTAAGTTATTAGAACACTTTAGTTCTGGTGTGCACGGTGAATGATCCGAAACGACCATGTCCAATTTGTTATCTAATAAATATTTCCACAACTTTTCCTGTAATTTTTTCAATTAAGGTTAACGTACTATAAAAAATGAACATGTAAATTAAGAAAAAAGTATTTGTTTCAACTTTAGTTGCAATAAAATAGTACGTACTTTGACTTTTGCACTTTTGTAAACAGAGAGTTTGATTTTTCTTAGTTAGTTTCTATTTTAAGAAATAATAGTACTTCTTAATACCTACTGAATAACATTGTTCATTAATTGGCATAAAATATTAAAAATGTCTAGACCTTGTTATCAAAATCTCTGATGGGTGGAGCACACTTGTACTCGCTTCGGCCGCGCGGAATTTCCTCAGCGCTGAGGGATAAGTAATGGTGGCAGGTTTCAGCAGTAACTCCACCACACCAAGCTTCGTTGCCAGCTGCCAAACGTTCTTCGCGTGCTTTATTTAACAGGGGCACCACGCTGGCAGACGACACATGCACTACATGTACACGAACGCTGAAACAAAAGTGTTTCTAAAATGATGCCAAGGAATACTTTACGTTTCAAATATGTATGAAAATGAAATAAACATTATTTTGAAAAATACAATACATACTCGGTTTTATTTAAAAAGCTGGATATAAGAGATATTGCATTCATTTCCATATTAGGTGGTCTTGATTCTAAATACGTAACGTATTCCTCGGGATCTGAAAAGATAAATTAAAGATATATAAATATTATAGTATTATGCCAAAAATATAAGTAATATAAATTTTCAATAAAATTCGACAAACACCTTTTCATCACTTTCCCTTGCCTCTTAGCACATCTTAGGTCTAATATAAACAGCATGAAATTATATATCTTAAGCAAATTAACACATTAACACCAGCAATTTACTTGTTTTATACAATCCACTTTATAAGTTCGTCAATATTTCCAACCGGCATTATTATTAATTTAATTGAAATGAATAAATACCTTTTTTTGTCACTTTCTGATCTTCATCGACCTTATCGTCTTCTACTTCTGCATGGAACTGTTAAATTAAAAGGACTTATGTACATACAATTTAATGTACTATGTATCGATTAATTCCCAGGGATTGCCGTAACTAAACTGTGAGCCTTACAGTTGTTCTCAATCACATGTCACCTTAGCGACTAATCTGGGTGACATAAATAAGAAAATAAATGGTTATTCCATTGAATAACGATTGGTGTGTCCTTAAAAACATTAATGGTGTATGTTTAATCATTCTTTCGACCTATGTTTATTACCCCTTTGGAACTGATGATGGTGCTAATTATCAATACTGATCTATATGTACATATGTATCTACACAGATAAGCATCTGACGTATTTGAATTCTACTCGTAAAACTTATTCATAACTCTAAGAGTTGTAAATGTTAAATACGATTAGCACGTTTGTGTGAAATAATTTATATGTAATAATTTAGTTTTTATTCTTAATTTTATTACTTCAATGAATCTAAAACCTACTTCCAAGTCTTTTTTATTTTGATTACACATAAATAGCGTAATGTAAACAAAAATGTAAAAATTGAGGAATCATAATATGTATACACAACTTTCTTATACACTACAATTTGACCGTATATTAATAGTTTCAACACAATAGTCTTAATCTTTCATATTCTATATTCGTCTTCCATTACTTTTTAAAATTTATACAATTTTAAATGAAATTAATGGCTTTTTTACCGCTAATACTGAACCAGTTCCTTCGAGAGCAGCGAATGCCTTTTCCAAATCTTCAACCTCTACATTAGGAAACTCATCAACACCGCTGGGACATAAGAAACATTTAAAACCTACAACACCGGCTTTCACTAAATCTCGAAGATGATCCTGAAAATAACCAACATCCTTTTAAAAACATGAAACCTTAAAATAACGGATTATAATATTCAATCAAAGACTCTTTCAAAATTATTGAAACCTTATCTAATCTAATCTTTTGTTGATAATCTAATCTGCACTGTTTTTTAACTGTCGATATGTCAATTTTTTAAAATAACTTTTTTAATCTCCATCCTTAACAAAAATAAAAAAAAATGGCTTGATCACATTAGGAATTAAGAACGTATTTTTTTTTTGGTTTACATCACATCACATTATGTCCTAATTTTACTCCATGCTATGTGTATTATTTGATGACTTGGAATTTCTTATACCTGATTTCCAGCTATCACTCCTCCCCAAAATGCAACATCAACGAATACGTTATTTTGAGCAGATGACGCTTTTATTTCAAGGTTCTCTAGAGTCGTAGTTGGTGGGATAGAGTTCCTAGAAAAAATAATAGTATAAAATATATATACAGTAAGTCGAAAAAATTATGTTGTTACAAAGATATATTTATTCATAAATATTCATATGGATTAAGGACATCTTTGTTATACCGTACGATGAGAGTATGGATATTAAGAAATATTGTTCCATTTAAGACTTTATATATATAAATTAAATAACATAAAACATGAGTTTGTATACGCTAAACTTTAATTGCAAAGGTAGGCATACAATAAATTACATTTTAAATCAATAATTACTAGAAACAAGAATGTATATTTTTTAAACTTATCATATTCTCATTACGGCTTTTATCAGGAACTAGTAAATAACGTTATAGGGACCGAGTTTATAGTGAACACAAAGTAAAAAATGTAGAAGGAATGCTATCGTTAATGTTAATGTAACTTTAAATAGTAGATATGTAAATTACGTTTTTAACGCTTGTTATACTTTTCGTGACAACAACATTATAATGCAAAGAGTAAACCTACAAGTTTAGTGAAGAACAAGACGGTCAAAGGCATTGTAATTTCGAATCACATGAAACATTACATTTAATATAAGACCAGTATTTAAAATATTATAGAAACATGTAAAAGCATTTATTGTAAATTAATAAGGTTATTGAAATTTGACCGACTATAAATATGAAACAGAGAAAGAAGTGTTTTCCTAGCGATTTTCTTACAATGGCATATCAACAATTGTGGTGATACCACCAGCCGCTGCTGCACTAGTGGCAGTTCGGAACCCTTCCCAGGCGGTCCTACCAGGTTCATTCACGTGGACATGCGAGTCCACCACTCCAGCCATCAACGCCACTTCCCCAGCATCCACCACCTATAATTTCAACAAATTTAAAAAAAATTTCGAAGAAAGAAAATCGTCGTTTTATTTTATCTCAATCATTGATATTTTTTAATATAAGTACGAGTCGTTATCAATTAGTGTCGCATGACCATTACGAGTATTAACTTTTAGATACATTTAAATTTTTTATGGAGATAAAATATCATATAGGATAAAAAAAAATTAAACAAAATCCCACAGAATTTCGCAGAAACGTATATGAACCAAAATATTCTTGCAATTCCTGCTTTGTTGCTTTTATTGTATCCATTTAATCTATTACGAATTTTGGTACGTTTTGAGTAAAGGATAAAACATTATTCTTTTCAATGTAGATATAAACTATTTTGAAAAAGAAACCAAAAAAAATAATCTCAGTAAAACTCATTTCGAAAGATACATAGGTGAAAAATCGTCTGTGTTTACGAATTATGATTATCGCCATTATTCTTTTAGCCATCCATAAGAATTGCATAGGCTACTTTTTGGACAAAGTAGAAATAAAACCTTTTAAACTAGAAATTAGATAACAGGATATCTATTCCTGATAAATTCTATTCTTCGAGATAGACGAGATTAATGTAGTCATTTTACAACGTTAATCTAGAGCACAGACAGCAAAATTTAGTAAAGCTTACTGATGTCGCTGTCAACATATACTATTGACCAAAGCACTTTTGTGTACTTTCAATAAATTTCAACCTTACACAAACATTGTATCTGAATATTGCTTACACAGATTTTTCTGTCTTAGGGTCAATTTGAAACCCAAAGTTTTTTATTATCATCAACGCTTAGGTTACAAAATTATATTATTATCTTTTGTAAACCAACAAGATTGCTTCCATATTCGTGCCATGGTGTATTAGATTTATTTGTTAAATGCTTCAGTGTCTATAGAGAATACAATAAATGAATAAAAGAATTTATGTATGGTTCTTATGTGAACACTGGAATTTGTAATTATAATTCTTCAACATAAAACTGGTACGCACATTGAGTCGTCGACATATACTGCTATTGTTCAATGTGAAATTATTTATTTATAGTTACTAAATATGTGTAAACTGGCACAGACGAACGCCGGTATAAATGGATAAACGCTTACACGACGAGGCCAACTTACCCACTCAACTGAGACCGTCACGAAATGATTCCTTATTCTGTAGGTATGTACTTACATGTGTTTGAATTCATAAACAATAAATAAAATAAATACAAATAATTCATCATTCGGGAAAATTAGGACGAAACGATTATAATCTTTATTGTAGCCAATATCTCTAAAAGATTTGTTTTCGTTTATCAGCGCTAATAAAAATGAGCTCTATTAACGGTGTCCGATGGTCAATAATTAATTACACAGTAATAAATTAAAATATATTTTACTTTGACATCTCCATCGCTCTCCGCGATAAATGTTTTAGCCTGTTCCCTGGTGAGGAGTTGCTCTATGAGACCATTCTCGTTCACTAACACGCCGCCGTCCGCCACTCCCGCCTCGGTTACGACTCGTTTACTCAAAAATAACTGCCGACTGGTTGACGCCATTTCGCGCACACAACTATACCAACTGGTGTACTGGATACAACTACCTCTCTGATAACAATTTGCCTGTGTACTGGTATTGATCTCGAACGAATACTTCAACGATTATCTTTACATTTTAAACAAAATATCACGAGTCTCATGATGCTGTACGTAGACGTTTTTATTGTATTGTATTCATCCATTTGTATGTTATATTATTATCGGTGGTGATCATACCGAAGATTTTTATACACTAAATGCTTGAATATTTCGCTACATGATATTTTTTTACAACTTTAACATTTCAAATGCGCTAATTAAAAATGTTGTATCAATTAATATTAATTATAAAATCAATGACATGGCTTTAGTTTTTTTACATACGTTACTTTTTACACGATCTTCGAGTAAGTATGTAAAATATAATGATCTCCGGAAACATTATATCAATTTATATGCATTATTACGCTTAACTAACTTTAAGAATTTTTTTTTTTACAACCTTCTGAATGTTCCCACTGTTGGGACACGGGGCCTTCTCTCCTAATGGAGAGAGTTTTGGCCGCAATCCACCACGCTGGCCAAGTGCGGGTTGGCAGGTAAAGCTAGTGATATTTAATTTCTTACTTTAAGAATATCTGACAAAATTTAATTTTTATACATGTTTTTGCCTCTAACAGGACTTTACAACACCTATGGTATAGTCATGCGAGAACTGAGGTGATTGATGTCCTTCTGTTACACTTACCACAAAGTACCTTCTGCTTTAAATTATTGATTTATTTTAGCCCACACCTACGCAAAAAGAGTGTACATCCTGAAGTTTTAAAGTGCTAAAACACTACGCCGATCATTTTCTGAATCAGAGAAATCATAACAAATTGTTTAAATACTATATTATTCAAAATCATTGCACTATGTTTATAAAGAAAAATATACTAGTATATAAATTTATAAATTACTCCTTACATCAAAATTCAATAAATGTTTAGATTAACAAAAAGTATGAAAACAACATAAACTAAGTACAAACTAGTGCTAGCAGTACTAATTAGGCACAAAATCATACCTTCCTATTTTGCTATCACGTTTTGTTTTTACTTTTAATAAGACCAGGTTACACCAACAGTTTATATACTATTGCCAACATAACAAAGCATCAAAATCTAGAAATGTGTAAAAAGTAATGAAACATGCAAATAGAAGGATAAATATAAACATACGCGTCTAAATATGAACCTTTTAAAAAAGTTGCTCTTTCGGAACAAAACCGAACTTAAATTTTATGCATAATCGAAACTAGGTATACAAAATATGATTATTAAATAAACGGTTTTGAATATATGGAAAACGGATTATTTATTGAATTTTAATAAAGTCTTAGTCAAAATTTTGTATTAATATTGAATATGAAAAATATTCTTTACTACTATGATCAAAATAATATTTATTAAATTTCCTAACACTTTTAGCGAAACAGTAAAATGCTTATGTTATCCCACATCTTATCGTGCTATATATGAAGCACGTGATCTAAAACAAGATAAATTTATCTCAGATTTCTATCACAAACGTTGAGTTAACCTGTGCGAGGAAACAGTTAAAATGTTCTAGAAAGTATGTACAGATACCGTAAATCTTGAAATACTAATCATATGTAACTCAAATAAAACAGTTTGCTGCAAAAAGGTATCTCTATTCTTAACGTTTTGTCCGTAATCAGACAGGTCTGACTGCGGTAGTCTGTTTCAAAAAAAGGAAAGAAAAAAGAGAAGGAAATATTAAGAATTACTGTACACAAATAATACTGAAGATGAATACTTATTTAAAAACACAGGAAAACAATTTAAAGTGTCAATATGCAGTGCAGTTCTAAAATAAATGTCGAATGTTAAAATGTAGTCATTAACCAAATGTTTAAAATTCCAGAAAACTTTGCTTATTGTGGTTAAAAGAAATCCAATTACATTGGCAACCTCATTTAAATAGTTATTATTAAAATATGTATGCAGTAGTCATAAAACCCATTCTTAACACCAGATACTTTAGATTTGGATGGCATGGAATCAATTAAACATATTACTTAACTCATAGATTTATGTCAATTCTCTTCAATGTATACTAATGTTCATAATAAAGTTTCATTCTGTTGAACTCAGCAAGTACATTGATTTAAAATTATATTACAACAGATCCTTTATCTTAAAGCGCCTGTTATTTTACTGCTAACATTTTGCATTGATACTGAATAGATCTTAATAAAAAAAAATGTCAAGTATATGTACTTCTTTGTTCAGTAAAACATTTAAGTGATTAAATGGATATTTTCGTATATCTATTACGTACTACCAGGTTTAAAATAAGTATTTTTTAATAGTTTCAGTTACCTATTATCTATTAATTTATTGAAATTTATGTAACATAAATTGGAAAATGTAATAATAGCCGTATTTTGATTAGTAAGATTTATAAAAGATTTACGTCTGTGAAATGATACAAATAACATTTAAACCGTCAAAAAGTCTAATAATTATATAACTTTGATTAGATACCCTGCCTTCACAGATATTTATTAACCATTTTAATAAAAAAAGAAGCGTTTTTTCGAATTAATCATGTGATAACTAAGAAATAGTTAGTTCATGACAAACTTTGGAGAGTTAAATTCAAAATTCTTTCAAGAGTTTATTATAAAATTGTTAAGAAATATTAGCCTGTCAGTACTTTAAAGAACAGGTGAAACAGGTATGTAACATTAAAGAAAGAAATAAACCATTTACAAAATATTTTTTTACTAATTCTACTGTATCGTCGTTAGTGCAATATTATCTAAGTCTTCAAGGGATGAAGGTATTTACCAGCTAAAACTATACATAAATTAACAAGAAGCGAGATTGTGTGAAAATGTGAAAAATATAAAAATAAAACGGTAAAAATAATAGTTGTTTATTCCTTACATACTTCAGAAAAAAGTTTAATAATTGTTTGTAGTATTAAAAGCTCATTAAGTAATCTTTTAAACGTTACATTATTTAATATAAGACTGTAACCCGCAAATTTAAACTCGCTATTTAAATAACTTTTAACGCCTAATTTATATTATTCTTTAAAAACAACTATTTAAAGAGATTTATATAGTCTGTGAAATATAGTTATTAAATAAAGTTCATAGATTAAGATGATTTAGAATCAAGGCTGAGATGTAAAGTGATAGGTAGAAGTTGAACCGTATAGGATGTCATACTAATCCTTAATATAAATATGTAAAAGTGGTGACGCTGTGCTTTTACTCTGTGTACAAGTTGACTAATCGGCTAATAAATGCCAACGTTTCACCTTGAACTTTGGATGAAGCACGCGGGATACACCTGGTCGATACCCTCTGTACCACAAACAAGCACTCCACACTCCACGTAAAGACCTAGTAAACACATACTAGACCGGTTCTCAATAGGACGTCCTCGAAGGGCCGAAGTATAGTATCACCTTCAACTTGAACCAATTCCATTGAACTTGTTTTTTCAATGTCCTCCACACAGGAAGTTCAATACATAAAGAATCAATAAAGTCCTTAATTTTCTTCCATATTTTTTAAATACGTTAAACAGTGATTATGAACTACATTAAACAGTGAAGGTTATTTTTTTTTTAAATTATTAATAGTTTTACAAGGTAAATAATCTCTCCAAAGGTTTTCCAACAGGACAATCAACACATTGCCGACTCGTTTTAAGTTTTGATAACCCTTCTGCACCCATTATATTGTTTAAGTTTTTTTGCAAAATATCTTATTTTGTTGAAATATCCGAAGCTTATTTTATTGCTAACCTAACAGACATTTTTTTTAGTAAACGACAACAAGAACGTTCTTGATTTTATTTTTTCCTTTATTTTGTACGAGCCAAATACCTTTTGAAAAAGAGGTCCAATTTTGATGGTTCTATTTTTGTCGAAAATGGTTGCACATTTTGAATAAAGTAATTCAACTCTTTGAGTCGAAAATTGTAACGTCATTTAGATATTTTGTATCAGTGAATTTCTGATAACTCTTTTTCCTTCTATAACGATAGTTTAGAAACTATACATCGTTAGTAAAGTTGTTTGATAAGTTATTAAAGAAAAAAACTGTCACTATGTAACTCTTTAATAAATGTGTTGCGATAATCGAGTAAAATTTACATAGTTTCTATTTTTCGATGAATGTAATGTATATCTATCAATGGAACTTGTATACCGAATTTTTTTCGCAAGAAATAACATCACATTTTATAAAATGAAAATTCTGATGAAGTATTTCAAGAGATTTATATAAATAAGAAATAAGATAAGAAATAAAATTAATAACGCCTTTCAAATAGAATCTAAGATTAATATCCTTTATGTCTTTATTTCATCATAAGCATTTACCGGAAAATAACTGCTCGTATAAAGATAACGCTTACGATCCCTGATATTATATAGTGTATAAAATATTTCTGTTTCACTTAAAAAAAAAAACAGTTAAAACTAAATTCACACATAATTATCTTGATAAATTTTTGTGTTCAAAGAATTAGTCATTGCTTATCTTATGATTGGATGTTCTAAATACGGGTCTTGAACTTATTGGTGTTGGCTACATAACTTAAGAAACACGATTTATTTCAACGTTACTGGGTATTTCCATACCTACATAGATGGGCTATAGTACCAGCAAATAATATTAATTCTAATTTTTGTTTATTTTGTACATTCAAAAACATATTTCAACTTTATTATTACGTTATTAGAGACCTACATCAAACTTCAACTTGTAGTTTTAAAAGGGAATAGAGTTATCTTTGTAATTTAACTCATTGATGAGGAAGATAAGTATAAAGTAACATTACATATTACTTCTCACTTTTCCTTGTAGAAAATTTCAATTAATAAATCAATAGAATGAATTTTCAGATTTTAAACCGGGTAGGGCTTTATAAACATTTAATTAAGAGGATTTTCATGTCACGACCTATGTTTGATTCTAGTATAATAACAAATGCTAATATCTAACGTTATGATAAATATGTACATTGCATGGATGATGACCTGTCTTATACCTATGTTAATAATATTATTCACATACAATTCTTCAATTAATGTAAAAAGTAAAGATGTTATTGGTCATCAAGAGCTAAAGTATAATCTATTTTATTTCCAATACTAAACTGTTCTAAGTGATGATGAAGCGGACGAACCCGTTCCTCATTTGCTTATGAAGAGCCCCATACAAAGAAATTTTGAGTATGATTTTGAACAGAAGATTGAAAAAAGAATAAGTATAATAAGAGCTCGTTGGAACTTAATTAGTAAGAAATGAATTTAATTTTTTTTTAAATATATGTAACATTGTTAAAAATATAAATAGGAACAAATTAATGCATGTACCATATGTACACAATAATGATGTTAGTAATATATAAGCCAGCACGAGTAAAGAATGTACACAAGTTAATAAAAGCTATTAGAAGTAACATAGGAAGAAATGTAAATAGTGTAAATTAGTCAAGAGTATACAAATGAAGTAAATAGTATAAAAAATAAGGTAAAAAATATATTAACGTATGGTACTTAACTAAAAGTGCAATAAACTCTGCGCGACACAGTACATGATTCATACATACAGCAATTAATAACTCGCAGATTATAATTTCTATGAATTATTATTTACGTAAACATATTTACAATATTCTATCAATTATTACACTTATCCATGTTGTAGGCAAAGCAAATGTGGCCATACGTAATGACAATGTTGACTGATTGTTTTTCAGTACAATTATTGTATGAATATCAATGTTGTCTCGTGATATTTTACTTACATTTTTATAGCGAATTAGCCATGAATAATGGAGGTGGATGATATTCATAATATCCTTTTTCAACTTCAGTATCACAACCGTAAGTAACATTTGTTTAAAAAATTAATCGAACTGAAGATTACCAGTAATACAACTAATATTAACACCAAATTAAAACAGTGCAACTCTTATGAATCAAAACCCAAATGTAAAAACTAGTCTATTATTCAACAATTTATAAATTATGAACATCATAAGGTCTGAAGCATTTCGTTCGAAATACTTTCACATCCATTATCGACTTATGACAATTCTATGGCAAAATATTCCTTAAAAAAACACGTTAATCAACGTAAAATGCAATGTACATGAGACATGATAAGGTTAGTGGTTTTCACTGCGATAATATATCGAGCTAATTAAGAATTGTTTTCGTTAAATCGAACTACCAAAACAGGTCCTGCCAGGTAAATTACGCATTTTACTTATTCGCATCGTATTTTGCGATTTTATACCATCTAAGTTATTTATTAGTTGTACTAATTTGATATAGTTCAGAAAATCAATAATGTTTCTTAATTACTACAACAAAGCTATTCTTTAAGATATTTGGTGAGCATTAAAGACGCTTTAAAGAACATTTATATAATCTTACTTGTAAATATATTCTGGAACTAGAGTAACAATCTCTAACATCAAATTGTATTAAAATCGAAATTACTCATGTGACTTCAACTACTCATACTTATTAGATTTCCATTGGAAGGTGAAATGGCGATGTCGACACATCTATCCTTCATCTCATAGTTCCTTACTTTGATATATGGCTATGTCTCGATATACCGCCAAATACACAGACTACTGTACTCTATTAACTGCAACACATTAATATTTACAGGCTGTTATAGGTTAAGTATTTATTTTAAGCACCAAGTAATACAGTCCTTACAAGTAGCACTCACCTTCGAATTTAAGGAATAATTGTGACTTCACCATTCGTGTACATAAGTTCTTAATGAGTCCGGGTCGTATTTACTCTAAATTATTTTAAATTACCACAGTCTTAAAATGAAAACTCATATTTTATACATAAAGTCATTCGAAAAAATTTGCAATTTTTCTCAGTTCGTAACCTAAAAGAAAACTTAGCACAAAATTTAAAGGATGGATTTCCAGATTATTTTATTGCCAGAATCACATTAAGTAGGAAGTCACCGTGAACTCATAACCTAATGTTTAAAGACGTCCCACTGTTAAAAATTTTAACACTTACTGAATTTCTGTAAAATGTCTTTATGTAATTAAACTAATAGGGACATCGCAGTTATTTTTCGGCGAAGACCAGTTCTAGTCCAGGTTAAACTCTAAAACAAGGGCAATGCCAATTTCAGGGTCCACTTAGCCGGTGTACAGTTAGTCAGCGACAGGGACGATGAAGTGGCAAACAATGCGTGTGACATTGGCGGCAAGAAAGGAAGGAACGCACCTCGCATAGTAAGCAGAGGCAGCTCGTGCCGTCTGCGGGTACACATACCACGAAAGAATGCTCCACATCAAAGCAACGCAGTAACAGTTAATCGTCACAATATGTGTGCTCCAGTTGTATTTTGGGCCTGCAGATAATAGTAAAGCCACAGAGAAACAAAATTAATAATTAAATTTCATTTTAGTGATTGTTCAAATGTAATTTTATTATTAATTATGTAAGTACCCAGTGATTAATAAAGCACTTATTATTTTAAGAACGCAGAGTAATTAGTTTAACATAATAGTTTAGTTTACATAAAGTTAAACCTAATAAAGTAACTGTTTTTAATTAAGTGATATAAATTATACTATTTTCATGCCAACAAACATATATGAAAAAAGTTAAGCCTGTTTTTATAAGTAATATTCATAAAGACTGAACGGATTTTTAAAGAACTTTCAATGGGGGCCTGCTAAACCTATACGGTATATAAGATCAAAATAAAACCGTTACAAAAAGTTATAGCAAAATTTTATGTATGTCATTCAACAGTTCAAGTGAATTTTGTACTAATAGATGAAAGTTACATCTCTATGTTTTTCGAGGTAGTTTATAATTCCTTTTAACTGAATAAAAAACACATTATCATTGTTTAACAAATGTCATAAAAACTTAAGAAAATAAAACAAAACTCAGTCGCACCCACACATTATTTGTAATGATCGCATTTAATAAAACGTTGCTCTGTCAGAATTAAGAATAATAATTTACAGCTCGAACTTAATATATCATTGTTTCTATTCATATCGTGAATAGCATTTATTCTTTCTATATCTGTAAGAGGTTATTGGAATGTGAGCGACGTAGTTTTTTGTCAATAGTTTTTATTATTCTCAAATCAATATCTACTTTTTATTTAATCATATATAAGAGATTACATGTACAAAAAATTACCAAACCTTTTATTTATCTTATCTTTTAAATATTCTATTATATTATTTGATATACATTTTTTTTTGACAACCCTCTGAATGTTCCCACTGTTGGGACACAGCGCCTTTTGATATACATGTGAAATAATAAGTCGTTAAATTTATTTCCAAACCATTTTCATTAAAATTCTGCTACAATTCTATTATTCCAAACAGTTACTATTTATACATATTATTTTTATAAAGCCCGTTACCGTTAGTAGTCACAATAGCAAAAAATTATTATTTCAGAATTTTAAGCAGGTAAAATACGCCAAAAACGCTGCAATTGCCTTTGAAATAATTGTCATACTCTTTTTTTAATTTTAACTACAATAATATACCTAACAAAAATTAAAGTGATAACTTAGTGAAACGTTAAAATTGTACCTAAATAATTTAAGCAAACAATACTTATCAAAATAAGTCACCAAATCAATGGACTTTTTTTAAGTTGCATCAAAGTATAAAATATTTCTTTTATCATTACAAAATTGTTAAAAAATGTTGTCTATAAATATATATAATCTATCCATATCAAATATACAATACAGTTATTCATTTACTTAATCTATATGCTTACACAGTGTAATAAGTAAATGTAATTAATTATTCTCCGTAGGCATCGACGATAAAGAAAGTTATGGATCTTTATACAAATTTAATTCTTCTTAGTTCCATTCACGTCGATGGTAGTGGTGTTGGTACTTCAACCCTTATTACTAGACACGTTTATTCCAGTATTTTTCACTTTGCATTATCCTGTTCAAAGAGATGTTTTTACCGGGAAACAGTAATATGCTAACAAAACTGTATTCAATGGAAACGTGATGTAGGTAATGAAATTATTAAGTTTATGACTCAATGTATAACAATATGACGTTTGTTTTAGTGAAGACAAAACCTCAAGTGCACCGCAAAATTATGGTCACTTATCTTCGAATAATCCTTAAGCTAGCCCTGACATTTTATATGTATTATAAACAAAATTAATTCTTATCAAACTGTACTAAAACTTAAAGGTAAACTTGTTATAATATAAATGGCCTCTTTTTGTTCCTAATTGTAGCCTATCTTTTCGGTCTAACAGGACATTGAAAATACCAATTTGAAAAAAAAACTGTTCTCTGGCATTTATTATAGCGACGTCGGCACAACTAACGTTTTTTTTTACATATAAATAGCACTTGACTTTTTAAATTAGAAGAAGATCTTCTAAATAGTGTCAGGTGAAACAAAAGTCTGTTGATAATTATTTTTAACAATGATTAATACGCTTTTAAATTAATTTCTTGATAACATGAAAATGAAAATTGGTATTTAGGGTAAACGTTTCTACTGTACAGGAATAGATCCTTTACTGCGATTCTTGATGCATTCATGGCAAGACGTAAATTTAACCGCATTAGTATGCACAGATAGTATTTATTGTCAATGGTATTAAATATGATTAATTAATTATACGAAAGAAAACCATCCAAAAAGTCGTTAATAGTATATGGATTTTTTTTTATCCATACAATGTTAAATCTGTAATTATGTTTTAATCTTAATTCATTTTATTGACATCGAAACGCATAAGTAATGACTGTGCACAAAAAATGCATTTGTCAACGGATAATGATAAAAGAAGCAAAATTTGGCGTCGTATGCGAATATAGACCTGTCTCCGAATTCCGCTGATATATAATACACATCTGTAGGAGATACGAGGCTCGATGACACCGAGGTATTAACACCAGGAGGCGCGCAAGCCTCCCGCTCAGTCGCGTTCCAAACGCGACACTCGCAGGCGCAGGCCCGGCCCTACCTGCACTCAACTCACTCCACTCAACTACTACGATAACTCAACTATTTAGCGATAGGTAATAAAATTACATTACAATTTTTTTTTCATTAATTAAAAATCAAAATAATTACATTTTAATTTAAACAATTGTTATATCCTCTTATTTGTTTTTAATATGTGCACTCACAATCTTTTTATTCCGATTACAGATTATATATAATTTAAGAAATTCGTGCGCGGCAGAATCAATCCCCGTGATGGGGCCAAACCTAAGTTTGCAGGTGAGCATTAATTTATCATTCTAATACGTTAAACGTATCGATAAAACTAATTACAAATAAGTGTAGTTAATACAAATTTAAAATTTTATTATTCACTTGTGATCAAAACATAGTTATTATATAATTTATTTAAATGCACGCTTGTTTTGATAAAGTTTTGTTGTTATTTTACGTTTGAAGACTATCTCGTTTTAAAATAAAAACGGATAAGTCTTTTTATACGAAATCTCTACGAAATCAGTCACATACGAATAGTCTGCGAAAAGTTTGAATCGAAAGCCGTTAGTATAAATTGATACTAAGAACAGACTCGGCGGTGTCTTAGGTTTGACATTATCCTAAAACTTGTGTAAAAAAAGAATACATGTAAAAGCTTGACGCTCGTTCGTAGGTAGTAATTATAGCTATCAATTATATTGAAAATGATATTTTTTTATTTATTACTTGTATTAGAGTAAATGTTCACTTAAAATTGTGTTTTTTTGCAACAAATGTCCGTTCAAACAATAATGCTAACATAAATTATTATTTACTGTGCCTTGGCTCATTTCATATGCATAATATTTATGGTGCATTAATGTCGAACAAAGAAATCCAATCGAAATTTTGGGCCAGTGGGTTTCTTTGTATCGGTTTAACAATGCAACTAGTATTTGACGAACTCGTGTTTACCAAATGCCAATAAAAACGTCGAATTACTTTTATTTATAACAATTAAGCTAAATTTAATAAGTTTTATAGAGGTATTAGCGATCAATTTGGAATTTTATTGTCTTAGTTTAGGACTCATGTTCATTTCCGTTTTTATACAGCATCGTAAAAATTTAGTATGGTTTATAACAAGATATAATAATGGAAATATAATAATTCAAAAGTTTCGTTTTCCGATATGTAGATATAAGAACCCAGGTAAAATAAATTGCTAACATTATTATTAGCTTTACCTGGAAGCTGCGTTAAAACAAACATGAAGAGCGATGAGAGGTGTAGTTAGTTATATGCAGCACACGCACGGGGGAAGGACATTCGGAACATCGTTCCCTGGCCTTACTACGTACAAATTAACAATGTCATATAGAACACATTTTTTGTTCGTAAACATTCCTCTGAAATAAAAAATATTAACTAACCTGTTTTGCACTCTGCTAAGGCAAAGGAGACTTTGCTTTTTTTTTTAACAGTCGAATAAAAAACAGATATATGATAATGGGATGTAACATTTATAATATCAATATTTCATATTTTAACCATCGTTGTGGATACAAAAAGTTATGGATGAACAATTATCAAAAAGAAGATTATTTTTGTAAAATAACTGTTATTAGTCTATTGCCGATTTGTTAAAGAAATAATCGAAGGTGATTAGACATTAAAAAT